>JASDQU010306485.1:133873-144487 GCA_032191745.1 Picea mariana | reverse complement strand
TTCTTTACAAGAGATTGTTGAGCCTCTCACTCAATATCTTTACTAAGTTAGATTACCAAAAACACAATTGATAGTTCATACCATCTTCAAAACTAGAAAATTACCTCCAAAATAATTTTATAAAAAATTAATTATGCTTTAAAATTTAAAAAAAACAATGGAAATGATTTTTTTTAACTTTTCTTACTCAATTTAAAAATAAAATAAAACATAATATAAATCCCTACCATTTGTCATTTTACTTTTCACAAATCACAAAGGACTAGATTCAAAAGGAGGGATTTACCTAAATTTTGCATTAGATTTTTGTGTATTTGGCAGTGGATTTGTCATTCCAATGACGGCGGGAGGAGGTTGAATTTCTCAATAAAAATATTTTATAAGTGGAAAAGGCCAAACGTCTAGATTAACCCTTTTGCAATGGTTTCGTAAGAGATTGCAGACAAGTATTTTTTACCCATTCTCTTATACTTTTGCAAAAGATTTAATAACCCCCTTTTGCACAAAATTATTGCAAATCATTTGTATTTGTGAGGCGATAAGAAGAGGGTAGTTGGGAAGGAGTTCAAGAGTGCTTAGATTTCTCAAGAGGAAGGAAGGGAAGTATCCATTATTTTACTTTTAGTAAATTTAATAAGATTAGATTCAAAAAAAATTCAATAATTTATAACTAACTGTAAATAAAATTTATATATGGGAAGCTTGGATTAGTTTGGATTGCTCACCTTCCCCACATCCACCTCCATGATTTCGACTCTCAGTACCTTTGGTTTGATCTAAGTGCCTCATTATCATTTCAAGTCTTCATAAAACTCTAGCATAATTTAAAAGCTTGGAAGGTTAATCTAAGCACACTCTAAAAAGAAAGAGATACAAGTATGTTGCAAACATGTAGTATTATGTAATTTAATTTGAATGATAATTCATGTTTTCACCTTGGTAAATTAGGTGCAAAAATGGGCTTATTGCACTAAATGGGTCATGATACATTATTGGGTTTGTTTACTTTTCCAAACCATTATACTAACATCATTTTGGCTAATAATATTTTTAATATTGATGGTTGCACTTTCCCTTGCTACTTTGGTTAACACTTTATCTTGGTTGCCTCTCAACATCGTCTTTGTGTGGCTCCTTACTATGCTCAATGTCACTCTACTTGGGATCTCCTCTGCTTCATGAGCAATATCCTATGGTTTTCCTCTTGTCCCATTAAAGGGGATGAGCTATGTTGCCCTAACTCCTTTTGTCACGGGTGTCCCTTAGAAGGCATTTGTTGCCTAATGCTTAAAAGGGGTAAATCTATATAATAATAATAAAATAATAATCTAATTTTAAGGTCACGCCCAAGCCAAACACCAAATTGGTGTATCAAACCCCCCTTGTCCGTGGGACAAGGGACCCTCTCTGCCCAATGATTTGATTGGTAAAGTATGTGTAGGTATGCATATCCTACCCCCCTCTGGATTTGAACTTTTGACATCTTAGGAGGAAACACATGTTCTTAACCATTAGGCCTAGTTCATATACTCTCAAGGAGGCTTTTGTGTTGGTGAAGTTTATGGTTTCCCATATATCATACCCCTCTTCTTGAAATGGGACAATCACTCCTTCATGTTAGAGATATTGTTGCAAAACTACATTGTTCTCTTTCAATGCGTGGTTTCCTTTATGTGGCAAAGGCTCTTAAAGCTCCAGTTGCCAAGCCCAACCCTCAGGTGGTCGACCCCAAAAAATTATATTTCATCTCTCATGTGTTGATTTGTTGTTTTAATCAATTTTAGCCAAAGTCAGTTCATATGCATTATTGGATTTAAGATCCTAGAAGCTATATCTAGGGATGATTTTAAGGATGGAAATTTATTTTAAAATGTAGAAACCTTGGCTAATCTTACTAATCCTTCATATGCCAACTATAAATGTTTGGCGATATTTTTGTAAAAATATTCAAATTTATAAGGATTTTATATAGTTTTTATAAATTTTTGGCGATTTTTAAGGTAAAATAATTTTATCCTATAGAATTTGGGCGAATCTCGTTTTTGGAAAAACCATGGAAAATTAGCCCATGAGCGAAATTTAGCCCCTAAAATCATCCATGGCTATATCGATTTGGGCATGTTTTTATATATCCTTGTTGTAATACACCTAAAGTATATTACATTTATTATCATGTAATAATAGTTATAGGTCAATTATTGTGTAATATAGGCATTATAATGTAATAATGATAAGTCATGACAATGATGAGTCAATGTAATTATAATAAGCCATGACCTTTGCCAAGGACATGACTTATCACCCCTATGTGTATCTATATGCACGTCATTGTATCGCATATCATGTAAATGGATAAAAAATAAATATTATTGATTCCTCGAGGAATATATGGATGTGTCCATGTTATTATGGAAGTTAATGTGAAGTAATGAGTAGGTTTGCTTCAAGTGGTATCAGAGTGATTTTTCTCCACTAGCCCATGGTATTTTCCAACTCCATAAAAAATTACCAACGTTGTAAAAAATAATTTACCAAACTTCGTAAAAAAATCACCAACTCTGTAAAAAAAATTACTACACTCCGTAAAAAAATTACCCGCTTCGTAAAAAAAATCACGAACTCCACCTTCGTTATTTTGAGCAAGCAGACAAATTATTCATAATTCTCGACGAGGGAGACAAAGAATTCCAATCAATCTTGCGGGGCTATTGGCAATCCAAGCATTACATCGACATCACCTACCAAAGACTTCAACAGTGAGCTAAAAGGTTTAAAAGACTTAATAGATGTAATTTCCAACAAGCTTGGGGATGTAGACATTAAATGAATGAAAGCTTCTATGGATGAGATCTCCAACAAACTACAAAACCTTGATCTAGATCTTACTAATGGATTCCTCCTAATAGTCAAGGAAATGAATGATTTTCCCCAAACACTGGCATCGGTGGAATAGGGTTTGTAAGATTGGAGCAACAACTAAAGTAACCATGAGGTTAGAATTAAAGAACTGGAAGGCGTGAGCAAGGCATTGAGTAGTCTGAATTCACATTCCACTTTTCCATAGCCAAAGCATTCATCTAACTTTGGTTTCTTTAACAGATTTACACACAAACTAAAAAGTGATGTACCTAGATTTGATGGAGAGGATGATAGAGAGACCACTAGATGGATAAACAAACTCGAGCATTATTTTGAGTTGCACCAAATGTGTGACGATGAAAAAAAACAAATCGCATCATTGCACCTAGAAGGATCAACTTGTGACTAGTTCTTATGGTGGCACTCAAAGGCCCAGTCAAGAAACTAGGATACATTCAAACAAGATTTTTTCAAGAGGTTTCAAAACATTGAGGAAAAATAAGTTTTGTCCAAACTCACTTGATTACAATAGTTGGGGTCGATGGATGATTTTTTTAACGAGTTGCATGTGTTAGCTATTCGCATGCCCGAATTACCAGACAAATATATCTTACAAGTTGTCATATCAGGGTTGAAAGAAAACATAAGGAATGAACTCAAATTATTAGATATAAACAACATTAAGCAAGCATGACTAAAGGCTAAAATTGTTGAAGGATCAGCTTGTGATTGGTTCTTGCGGTGGAACTCAAAGGCCCAATCAAAACTTGTATACATTTAAACAACATTTTTTCAAGAGGTTTCAAAACATCGAGGAAAAACAAGTTTTCTCCAAACTCACTCATTTTCTCCAAACTCACTCGTTTAGTTGGGGTCGATGGATGGATGAAATTTTAACGAGTTACACATGTTAGCTACTTCCATGCCTGAATTACCAGATGAATATCTCTTACAAGTTTCCATATCAGGGTTGAATGAAAACATAAGGAATGAACTCAAATTGATAGATATAAATGACATTGAGCAAGCACAAATAGAGGCCATAATTGTTGAAGAAAAATTGATGTCCTTGCAACAAGTGCCCTGGTCCCACTATAAGAAACCAAACCAAAAGTATATTCCCCCTAATAAAAGGATTCCACCATCAGACATAAAGGATGAAAAAAATAAATTCTTTAGATGCCATGCTTCCAACTCGAGGCCAAACCACATATGCAAGAACAAGAAATTATATCCATCCAACACGGATTCAGATAATTCAAATGAAGAATCAGGAAATCCTGGAGAATCTAACCATCAAAACTTCACTCCAATACTCTCATCTGCTACGATGACTAGCATTATCCAACCCCAAAATCTGAAGGTTCCAGACTAGATTAATAGTGTTAATAGATAGAGGGAGTTCTCATACTTTCATCAATACTAAAATAGAAAAACAATTAAGCATGTTTATTTATCCCTCCTCCGACCTTCAAGTTGCAATTCCAGGGAATCAAACTACCATGGGAAATGTCATAAGGTTGAATTATCAATTAAGGATTATCAATTACAATCCCCCGTGTATGCCATGGAAATCGAGGGAGTGGATGTGGTATTACGAGCCCAATGGTAGTCCACGATTGGTACATTAGAGTTAAATCTACATAAACAATTCCTAGAGTTCTTCGAAAATGGGACAAAGTACAAGTTTTATGGAATCAAAAGTCCACCCCTGGCCCCCCAAATAATCTCGTATAACATAATGGAGAAGATGATCAAGAAAGGAGCACAAGCTTACCTTTTCCATTGTTATCCCATGGAGGTGATCTCTAGTGAAGTTGAAGTTCCTAAAAGCCTTGATGAGATTCTTGAAATATAGTACTATTTTTCATAACATCATTACTAATGAAGCCTCATTATTGGAAAAACTTCCAGGAATTGAGCTGAAGAAACAATTATGTGATAAAGCAACATCCATGGATTTAGTTAAGGTTGACATACCATTGATCACCACTAATGAAGTCATAGGTCAGTCAAAGGATGTTGTCACACCATTAAATACAAAAACATCAAATATCATCGTGACAACTCGAGTAAATCATGACAAGACTAAACTAGAGATTAAGAATGATAAACTTACTAGGCATCCAAAGATCTATGTGCCTCGAAAAAGAGTTTCTCATTCCCTACGCTTTGAGGAATAAGCATTTTTAAGGGGGAAAGACTTGTAATATACCTAAAGTATATTACATTTATTATCATGTAATAATAGTTATAGGTCAATTATTATGTAATATAGGCACTATAATGTAATAATGATAAGTCATGGCAATGATAAGTCTATGTAATAAATGATAAGTCGTGACCTTTGCCAAGGTCATGCCTTATCAACCCTGTGTGTATTTATATGCACGCCATTGTATCTCGTATCATGTGAATGGATAATAAATAAATATTATTGATTCCTTATGGAATATATGGATTCTTCATATTGTTATGGAAGCTAATGTGAAGTAACCAATATGTTTGCTTCACTTGTGTTGGAGGATTCTACATCAAGGAATTTTTAGTGGTTGATTATAGAGAAAAGGTGTTGAGTAAATCCCCTTGGTTCTAGGGGAACATTGGGCATTTAAGTAGAAATGACATTGATCCAAGTAGATACAAGGAGCCAAGCAAATTTTCCATCAACTAAAAACCGAACCTACACCTTGTTAGAAATAATAGGTGTGCTCGTTTAACCATAGACAATATAGCAATATTGTCACCCAACCATAGGCCGAAGCCACCCCCGAGCACCATAACCTTGACAAAGAATAATTATGGAAGCAAACCCTAGGCCTAATAGCCAATAAAGGTAGCATATCACTCTCCAGAGTTAGCATACCAAGCAAAAAGTCCAAACCATAACCAAGAGAGAGTCTAAGACTGAAACCGAAAATACAAGTTGCAGTAACTGCAACTGCAGCTATTCTCCAGACTTGTGCACAACTAAATTTCTACAGTTGCGAGTTGTGTGTGTCAAATGAGCTTTGGCGTCTTGTATTTATACTACTCCTCCTTAGCTATCCGGGCCGACTTCTCATTCTGGAGGCTAAAACTCAATATTAAATATTTCCTTTAGCCAACTTGTCTTCTAGGGTTATGTCCAATGCTTTAGGGTTTCTTCTTGCTTTCCAGAATATTATATTCTTGTCAGGGTTACACGTGGAGGTTAATACCTCCCGCAGCTACCATAATATCAACACTCCCTCCTAGCTAGGGAGGTATTGAAAGCAATGGTCTTGAGCACAAACATACAATTCAACCGGTAGCATCATCATAGCCATACATGTTATCTCATGATTAGATCACGAGCACCATCATCACTATCAATATCATCTGATAGCATCAAGTGCATCATCTATCGAAGCCATACTCCATCTGAGTAATCAAGCATGATGTTGAATAAGTAACTCACTCCACAGAGTGATACAAGAACCATTCTTCTAATCCAGGCATATGTCATGGAAGAATAACTATTCAAACAGATGTTGGAAGCCACGCCATGGGATACAAGGACTATTCTTCTAATCCAGACATATGTCCTAGAAGAATAAATGTCCTAGACCATTTTTCGTCTGAAGAATGTCTGTCCATCAACACATTGATTATCCATCTGGCTGATAATCATTTTCAACATTACCGATAGTCTACATGGCAATCAAAACAATGTCATTCAATAGAACACAACTGTGTCTGTCCATAGTAGTACACAACTACTATCCAGTGGTACACAACCACACCAAGTAGCACACAACTACTTAATCAGTGACACATAGTCACAACCAGTGGAACACATCCACCACAGTAGCATACATCTACTGTCTAGGGACATACAATCTCCATATCAATCATATCATTTGATATCAACCTGCATAAAACAATGTCATAATATAAACTGAGTCATCTGGGCCATTCTTCCACTCACATTTGTGAGATCCGGAAGAGCATCTGCCCTCATAATGTAAAACATCAGCCATGGGCTATCTAGACTATTCTTCTCAAGCATAGAAGAATAATTGTCCCTGATTTCTGAGCCTGGACCATTCACCTAACTGGGCCATTCCTCTGACACTAGTCATAGTGCAACCTAGAGAGAATTAGTCTACCTTAGGGAACGCTTGTCCCTGATTGTTGAACCTGGACCATTCACCTAACTGGGTCATTCCTTCGGCACTAATCATAGTGTAACTTGGATAGAATGAGTCTGCCCTAGGGAATGACTGTCCGGACCATTTCCTGATGGAAATGATTGTCCTACACCAACCTCCAAAACAGACCATTCTTCGAAACTGCTAACAACTGTGAACTTCGAAGAATGACTGTTGGGCGAGGCAAACCATTCTACTTGACCACTACTCAGAGCGACTGCTAAGAAGAATGGTTGTCCCAGACCATTCCCCTACACTGGCCACAAGGGGAATCATTGTCTATGGTACATCATCAATTTATCAGGCCATTTTCATTACGAAAATGATTGTCCGATCTGGACCATTTTCCGAACTGGAAAATGCTTGTCTGTCAGAAATCTCAAACCACTTTTTGAACTGGAAAGGAAATGCTCATCCTGGACTATTTTTTGAACTGAAAAAATGAATGTCCATAAATCAATAACACATCAGTTCTCCCTCCCAACATGAGAGTAATCTCTTCTTTTTTCAATAAGGAAGTCATCTCCACGAGCCCCAACTTGTTTCTTAAGTACGCAAACTGTTCATCTTGGTCAGAGGCTTTACCAAAATATTTGTTATCTTCTCATCTGTGGAGATATATTGGAGAACCACTTCTCTTTTCTGGACTTCATCACAGAGAATATAATGCTTGATCTCAATGTTCTTCGGTTTGTCATGGAACATTGGTTTTCTCTGAAGGCTTCATATAGCTCTGATCATTACAATATATCATGGTCAAGTTCAACACTTATGTTTCCTGCTAGCTCATGACATCGTGGCAAGGCTAAAATTGAAACATATCCAAGTAGCACTTCTTTTGTCATCATGAGAGTTTGCCATGGATTAGCAATCCATCATCCCAGACTTCTAAGTAATTATTCTGATATACTATCTCTGTCATAGAAATTTTTCACCATGCTTCTGTAGTATATGAGATACTCTAAATCAAGTTGTTTGAATCCACACAAGGTCTTCTTATATCTGCATACATGGGTCTCTTTCTGGTATATGCTTCTTTCTCACTTGCTTTATTGGGAAGAACAGTCTTTTACATGTAAATTCCAATCCATGGATACTACAAGAGGCATATCTGGAACAAGTTGTTGTCATAGTCTTCTCCCTCCTTCTAGAAGAACCTTTGAATCTTATAATGCTTTCATTCATAAGTCTTTTTCATATTTTCTATACACTGTTCTTTATCATAACTTCCATTTCTTCTGCTCAATTGTTTCTTAGTGGGTTCAAACCAAGTTGGTAGTCTTGTGATTCTTGGTAAAATAGTTGGTTGTTCTTGCTTTTCTTTCTTTCTTGGAATCTTCATGTTCTTCCTTATGTCTCTCATTAGCTCTTGGGTCCATGGGGTGTTCTATATGCCCCGAATATTCCAACTTCTTCCTTTAATCATAGGATCATGGATGTAGATGGACAACCAAGGATACTTTAAGGCTTATTTTCGAAGAAGACTTCTTCTAGAGTCAAACTGAACACATGTTGTTTATCATGGTTACTACTTTTAATTGGAACATGGACAGATTCTTCATAATCCTTAATGGATCATATCATTTAGGGTGAGCTCCCTCATAATCCTTGCTTTATGCATGAATGCATGCTCTTCTTTTGGAATTCTGTAATTAGCTCCCTCCATCTAAGAGAGTCCATGCTTTCGTCTGCATCCTTATTGCCTTATGCAAAGTGTCACAAGTCTTTTTTCTAATTTCCTCTTGATTGTTGACTTCTTCATGTTTTGACTTCTTCTAGGTTTAACAATATTACCAACTTAACAAGAACTTTGCCAAGTTCTCATTTTTTCAAGGGTCACATTTTTTTATCTCATTTTTAAAAATGGTGTTACCGATAGCACCCCACTCCCTTTTTAGGTGGTATTTTGATATTTTAAATTTTCTGATTCATAATATTTCCACAATATTTTTTTGAAATGCTTATTTTTCATCAATTTTCAAATTTAAAAAAAAAATTATTTTATTTTTTATTCAACGGTGTTTTTAGTCATTTTTCCATGCTTCTTTCAATCTTAAAAATATTTTTTACCATTTACTTTTTTGAAGTTACAGTTTTTCATATAATTGTGTCTCCTTTATTAATTTATTGTTCCATACTTTTAAAATATAGTGGAAAACACCATTTTTAAAACATTGTTTAGCTTTACTTCAATATATATATGTTAAAATTGTAGTTAAATAACACTATTTTTTAATATTTAACAAAAAAATATAATTCATTTTTTTAATAAATTAAAAACTAAAAAAAACTAAGAAAAATAGAAGAATTGAAATTAAAAAAATTAAAATTAAAAAACAAATTTAGATAATAAAAAAGATTAAAGAGAAACTTAAAAACTAAAGAAGAAAAAACAAAACAAATATATAAACTAAGCTAAAACTAAAAAAAAACAAAAACAAAAAAAAAATGTAAAAGAACAAATTTATGGCCCAAAAACTTTAGAAAAGTTAAAAAAACACAAAGAACATTTAAAAAACAAATTAACCCACTTAAACTACAAAATTAAAAAAATAAATAAAATTAAAAAACATAAAATTACAAAAAAATTTATTTTTTTTATTAAAAAACTTAAAAATATGTAAACGTTTATGAAAAACAAAAAAAATAAAAAAACACATATGCACTAGTGATGGGAGGCCATGGGGGGTGATGTCGGGCATCACCCCCGCCCCCAAGGGCTAAGCTCTGGTCCCATGGGGCCAAGGCTTAGCCAGTGGGGGCTAAACCCTGGTCCTGTGAGGGTTGGAGTGGTGCTCGACATCACCCCATCCCCCACGGGCTAAGCCTTGGCCCCATGGGACCAGGGCTTAGACCCTGAGGGCTGGGGTGATGCCTGACATCACCCACCACGACACCCACGGTGCTTAACCAACCCATGCAGTTGGGCGCCGTGGGTGTCGTGGGGGGTGATGTCGGGCATCACCCTAGCCCCCTAGGGCTAAACCCTGGTCCTATAAGGGCTGGAGTGGTGTCCGACATCACCCCAACCCCCAGGGGTTAAGCCTTGGCCCCATGGGACCAAAGCTTAGCCTGTGGGGGTTGGGGCGATGTCGGGCGTCACCCCTCATGGAATCCCAATAATATGTAGGTTTGCAATTTTTTTTTTTTTTTTTCCTAAATTTTAATGAAAATTTTATGTTATTTCAATTGCAAAATTGTGTTTTGTTTTTTTTTTTATTATTTTTTTTTGTTTTAAATGTTATTAAATTTGTTTATATTTGCGTTTTTCTATTTTTTTTTACTTTAGTTTTAATTAAAATTGATAGTTTTTGTATTGTAATATTGCTTTTAATTTTAATTTTTTTTTAAATATGCTTAGAAGTTTATCTTAAAATTGGTTTTAAAATTTTATTTTTATTCTTTCGTTATTGATTTTTTTTAAATTGTTTTGTTTTCATTTAAATATTGTTTTTAAAATATATATTTTTGAATTTTTTGTCTTTTATTTTAATTTTAAAGTTTTAGTTTAAGATTTTTGAATATTTTTTATTTTAGCCATTTATTTTTGTTGAATTTTGTTATTTTTTTGCCTTTTTCAAGT
>JASDQU010306485.1:90365-112881 GCA_032191745.1 Picea mariana | reverse complement strand
ACCACATTAGCATAAAACTATTGTCCAAAGATATAGAGTCTCTACAACAATCATATCATCAAATATCAACCTGCATAAACAATATCATGATACAAACTGAGTCATTTGGGCCATTCTTCCACTCACATCTGTGAGATCTGGAAGAGCATATGCCCTTAGAAAGTTAAACATCAGCCATGAGTTGTCTGGACTATTCTTCTCAAGCATAGAAGAATAATTGTCCCTAATTTATGAACCTAGACCATTCACCTAACTGAGCCATTCTTCTAGAACTAATCACAGTACAACCTGGAGAGAATGCATCTGCCCTAGGGAATGACTATCCGGACCATTTCCTATGGAAATCACTATCCTGCACCAACCTCCTATAACACACCATTCTTCAAAACTGCTCACAATTGTGAACTTCGAAAGAATGATTGTCGGGAGAGGCGAACCATTCTTCTTGACCACTACTCAGAGTGACTGCCAAAAAGAATGATTGTCCTAGACCATTCCCCCACACTGGCCACAAGGGGAATCGATGTCTATGGCACATCAACAATCTATCAAACCATTTTCATTATGAAAATGATTGTCTTCTCTGGACCATTTTCTGAACTGGAAAATGACCGTCTGTCAGAAATCTTGGACCACTTTCCAGACTAGAAAGTGACTGCCCAACCTGGCCCATTTTCCAAACTGGAAAATGGTTTTCCGTCAAAAATCTTGGACCGCTTTCCAAACTGGAAAGTGACTGCCCAACCTGGACAATTTTCCAAATTGGAAAATGACTGTCCATATATCAACAACATATCAATGCTCCCTCCCAACCTGGGGATTAATCACTTCCCTTTCCAATAAGAAAGTCATATCCATGAGTCTCAGCTTGTCCCTTAAGTACACAAACATTTCATCTTGGAAAAAGGCTTTACCAAAAATGTCTGTTATCTGGTCATCAGTGGAGATATACTGTAGAACCAATTCTCCCCTCTGGACTTTATCATGAAGAAAATAGTACTTGATCTGGATGTGCTTCGGCCTGTCACGGAACATCGGGTTCTATGAGAGCTTCACACAGCTTTGGTTATCACAATATATCATGGTCGAATCCAACACATGATCAAACAGTCCAGAAACCGGCTTACAAAGCCTCACTGCTTCTGTACAAGGATCACAGGTTGCAATATGCTTTGCTTCTACAATGTTGATTAGAACAGTGTTTTGTTTCCTTCTATCCCATTATATCGTGGCAAAGCTCAAACTGAAACATATCCAATAAGCAATTCTTCTATTATTTGCACTCCCTTCCCAATCTGAATCGATAAATCCATGTAGTTGTATATCATAACTCAAACATCCCACAAGGACATTTCAAGGCATGTTTTGCAATTTATTCAATTATCATGGTTAGGTTCCACCTGGAACTATTTTCATAGCAAAGAAATATCCAAATGAGTATTTCTCCAAATACATCAACGAGCCATTCAATTGTCGATATAGGGATGGGTCTACTGGATCAAAGTCTCTCAACTTCTTCAGATTTGTCATCACCGGAGTTTGCCATGGATTTGCAATCCATTATCCTGGTCTTCTGAAGGACGATTTCGATACTCTTCCTCTGTCATAGGAAGTTTTCACAACGCTTATGTTGTACATGAGAGTCTTTGCACCAAGTTTCTTGAATTCATACAAGGTCTTCTTCCATCTGCATTGATGGGTCTCTTTTTGGTATACCTCATAACCTTGAGGTTGCTCTACATGCTCTTCTTCTTCAATTACTCTATTGAGAAGAACAAAATTTACATCCATCTGATGTAAACTCCAATCCATGGATACTATAAGAAATATAATGGCTTAGGTAGAGGTATATCTGTTTACTGGAACAAGTTGTCATCATAGTCTTCTCCCTCCTCCTGGGAGAACCTTCTAGCCCCAAATCTCGCCTTGTATCTATCAAAACTTCCAGTTATAAGTCTTCACAGTTTCTTCAATGGACCATAGCATTGGGGATTATCTCCCTCCTAATCCCGACTGCATGCATGAATGAGCAATATCTAAAATTGCATGTTTATGGAATTTCGCAATCAATTCCCCCTATCTGAGAGAGTCCATGCTTTCGTCTTATGCATCTCTCTTTGCTTTCTGCAAAGTGTCACAAGCTTGTTCTAGTTTCCTTTTAATTACTGACTTCCTCCGAGTCTTTTTAAGTTTGTTTCTATATGTTATGATTGTTTCCCATTTGAAAGTTGTTGCAAGCATTATGTCATCCTTATAAACTTCTTCTATGACAACTTCCGCAAAGATTGTTCATCAAAGGTTTGTCAACATATTTTGCAAGGGTACCTGCCCGGAACAAGACAAGACGCTAAAGAAATATCCAAGACAATATGTTTATGATAGGAAGTCGAAACAAGAATAAGGACAAGGATAGAGGGAATTGCTACAAGCATGGAAAGTCATCTTCATGATAGCCTACATGAAATAACCTTCCTTAGAAAACAAGAACAACAATGTTTTTGATAAAAACATCTTTCACATGAAGGATAATTTCTTTGTAGCATTACTAAGATGGTCTAGTCTAAGAACAAGAACAAGAAATATCTCCTAGAGTAGGCGTTAGTACATATTTGCAAATAAGTACAATGAGTAGTATAAGCTACTAAGTACTTATCAATACTCACTTAAGTGACAATAATAAAGATGTCAAACTTGATATGCAAACCTGGAATCTTGCTATTGTTCCATTTGAATTTCTTTTCTTCTGGGACAATTATCCTTTTCGACCTGTCCCTTAAACTTAAAACAATATGCTTTCTTGATAGAAAATTGAGTTAGAGAATACAATCTCAACCTTATAAGATCTTGACTAAATTCAACTTATAACTTTGACTAGAAGTTCATAATTCCATAACATCCAGAGATGTATCAAGTCAAACCTGGAGAGTGTGTTGATCTTCTGAATGCACTGAATCCAAGATCATTACTTTGGACAAGATCCCTTGTACACTCTCTGCAAACACACTCATGCTAATGCTACAAATTAAAAGAACATGTATAGGTACATACCTTTGTTACCTAACTGTGACGATAAATCTTAGAATGGCTTTCTAAGGTTTAGCTACTGGAGAATTGGTAAACCTCATAATGTTCCTTTAAGTAGATCTCTCTTGGGAACAACATACACTTTCTTCATGCTAGGTCTTCTGTCTTCATAATTGCCTTTCATTTTGACTTTTTGACTGGTCAACCTTAGATTTTGACTTGGTAAAATGTTGACTTTGACCAAAATTTCAAACTTGACGCCTTGGCTTGTTGAGAGTACCAGGTGGTGTGCTAGGCTAAGGTGCACTAGGTTATTCATAATTTAGGTCAAGAACTTCACTTAAGGTGCCTCAACACAAGGGTTAGGGTTTCGTTGTTATAGTAAAAATTTGACTGCAACTGAGCAAATACTCCCAATCTACCTTCCAATGGTTAGATTGTCCGAAGATAGTGTGGGCCCATACCTTGTTAGAATAATAGGTGTGCTCGTTTCTCCATAGACAATATAGAAATATTGTCACCCAACCATAGGCCGAAACCACCCCCGAGCACCTTAACCTTGATAGATAAAATAATTATGGAAGCAAATCCTAGAACCAATAGCCAGCCAAGGTAGCATACTTCTCTCCAAAGCTAGTGTACCAAGAAGAAAGTTCAAACCATAACCAAGCAAAAATTCCAGCCATAACCAAAGACCAAGTCACCACCGCAACAGTTGCAACTATCCTCCAGTCATGCACACCACTTGTCCTTATGCAATTGTGAGAGTGAGTGTGACAAATGAGCTCTAACACCCTCTTATTTATAGTCATCCAAGTGACCTAATTGGGTCAACTTCTACTTCTGGAGGATAATAATTTAATATAAATTATTATCTTTAGTTGACTTGTCTTCTAAGGTTATTTCCTAACCTTCTAGGGTTTCTTTTGCTTCCCGGAATATTCTAGACTTGTTAAAGGTTACATGTAGAAGTTAATACCTCCCACAGCTACCGTAATATCAACACAACCAACCCTAAAACTTACCTCCAAATTTTATTACTTACAAATCACAACACTCAATTAATTAAATGAACCTACTCAAATTACATTTAAATCATCAAAATAGTGGACCAACATCGGATAAGATTGAAAGAGTTGTGTGGAGGTCGGGTCTGCGGCTAGGGTTTCCCTAGATGCATACCCAATTTTTTTTCCTCTTCTGAAGCCCAAGCGCAGTGCCTAGTCTTTTGAAGCCTACATGCAACGCTTGATCTACCTATGCTCTTGGCGATAGTCTGACGTCCGCCTTCACTATCGAAGCCTCCTTCTACTCGACGTTTTTTCCTTGTTGTGGTGTCCTTCTCCGAGTCTATTTTCTCTGCAGGTAGTTCTTGATCTATTTTCTATGGATCAAGCTCTCTTCTTTGGATGAGAGAGGTTCTATGATGGTGGGTGTGGCTCGTAATTCCCATATCATACTTTACTTGCCTGGATCAGGTTTTATTTTGGGAGGAGGTGCCTTTTGGTGCTCACGTCCTCCTTTTTCCAGTCTTTCTTTGGCTCCGTCGGATTCTTGTGGAAGATCATCCTTAGTGAGTGCACAGATCTAGGGTTGTCTTTGTGCTCAAATCTCCTACTTTGTTCCACTCTTGGTTTGCAGTTCCTCTCTCTGGTTTCTTTGGTTTGTTCAGGGTTTGATGTATGCTCAGATATGGCTACTCTTGGTTGTTGTCGATGTTTTTTCTCTCCTTTCTGGCAGGGGTTGTGCCAGATGTTTGAGGTCCTATCCTTGGGTGTGCGATGAGTAGTGGTACTTTGAGGTCCTTTGAGAGGGTGTGTAGCGCCTGGTCTTCTCTTTTTGGTTGAGGTTTTCATCAATGTTGTTTCTATCTTGTTTTGTTGTTGTGAGGGTTTCATACCACTCTGACCCGGTCCATCCGATCACCAGGGTTTTGTTAGTTTTGGGGTTATTTCTCTGGCATGGCTTCTTGACCTGTATTTTACGACCTATTTGGGGTTTCTTCCTAGTTTTTGTATTTATATTTTCTTTGTGTCTTACCAGCCAACTTTTATGTCACTTTGGGAACTTTTTACCCAAGTCTGGGTTGTGCTTAAGGCACCTACATAATGGAATTTGGTTCTCTTCGGATGAATAGAATTACGCGTTTTTTCATGGTAAAAAAAAAAACATCGAATAAGATCATTTTAATTTCAATATTTTGATTATTCCAATTAACCACATTAGTATGGAGCCTCCCCTAAATTACTTCATCATTCGCATTCGCCCTTTTAGGGGGTATGTTAGTTACTTTATCCTAAAAAATTTCCAACAGCGAGAAGATCACCTTCGTGCTCCTTAAGTCCCTTCTCCATAGACTCAAAGATTAGTGGGACATTTATTATGTGCAACATACCAAATATGAATCTAAAGCATTTGGAACAGAACCCACTTGGGCACATTTTGTCGATTCCATCTAGGAGTAATTCTACCATGTTGGAAACTATAATGATCGGTACACAAGATGGACAACTTTGTGCTAGGAGAACGACCAAGTTGTGATGGAGTACACTAATACCATCCATATTTTTGTGTTCAAAGTTGGGTATTAAGGACACCAAGCGACACTTGGTTCTAAAATATTGTAGTGGCCTACATAGGTACATCCAAAAATAAATGTAGTTTTTGAACATCTGTTCACTCGGAGTCCCTTACCGATATGTTGTCAAGATTGAGCAAAAGTTTCAGTAAAAGGTTAAGAGAGAGTTTAGTTATACAAATCAAACACATCAAAAGAATGGTAAAGACTGTCCTAACTAGCAAAACAAATGAGAAAGCAAGGATAAATAACATCAAGACAACTAGTCCAATTTTCATGCAAACATGCAAATAAGACTAACAGGAAGCCGAAGAAGGAAACTGGAAATTCGTGTGCAATCCACAACAACCCTCAGCATAACACTAATAAATGTCATTCAACGCACATGTTTTTGTCTAAGTTGAAATCCGTAGAACATGATTTTTACTTGGATTCTTATTCCGAGTCAAATAAGGGAAAATGGATCATCGATGCAAAACACAGTGTTACCATCACTACTGCAAAGCTCCAAGAAGAGGAACCAGAGGAGTTCAAGGAAGGTGAGAACCTCTTCCATTCATAGATGTGGATGAAGGGGACTCCACTACATTTTGTTGCTGACAGTAGCAGCTAGAAGAACCTATATTAGCAGAGGTCATTAAGAAGTTGAGGCTTTTGACAATATCCCACCCCCAACCATACACAATTGGTTGGTTGAGCCAAGGATGAAACATCCACATTATTTAACAATGTGTCTTACACTACAACATCAAACCCTTCAAAGACGAAGAACAATGTGATTTTTCTCCACTTGAAGTTTGTGATGTTCATATATGTGGAAGCATCATGTTGTTTATGAGTTTATGCCTTGTACTGTCATTATTACTTTGGGAGGTCAAATCGACATGATGCCAGAGGTATCCTTGACTATTGTAGTCGCTTTGATCACAATAGCAGTGTAGGAAGGTAATCTCTTAGATTAGGAAATTTGTCCTCTTCATGGTTTGATCGAAAGGCGAATGAATATCTTCATGACCTCCAAGGCCTTTGTAAGGGTTGTCTCTACACAATAGAAGTGTGTGAACAATGATAAGAAATGCATGACACTTCCACATTAATCCTAGCAGAAGAAAAGAAGAATTTAATCAAGAAAGCAAATGCCACAATCAATCACACAGTACACCGAGATTTTACCCTGGAAACCCTTAACCGAGAAAACCAACATTCCTTTAAGCGTTATGTTCTCTTGTTGTCTTATTCATTCAGAATAAAAGGTTACATGTCTAACCTTGGTCTAGACCCAAGACACAATTGAAATCATACCCTCTTGCACATGCAAGAACAACCCTATAGCTAATTCGACTTACATATGCATGACCAACAACCTACACTTACACATGCATTAACCTGCAAAAGTGCATTCTATGATCACCTACAACAACAACCTGTACTGGCTTAAAACACACCTCTTTATAGCATTTACAATAGGAAAAAATCTAAATATTGGTGCCCAAAAATGGTTTCAGATCCATGCATATCATTGGCTACAAATCCCGCAAAACCTTGGATTCTGTTACAATTGACTCCAAGTAGGGTTTACTAGTCGGCCTTCATTCGGCCTCTAGTCGGCCGTCCCAAGCCCGCACTTCGACCTCTTGTTGGTTGACTTGTCGTCGATATCTTCGACTTTGACTTTACTCGATCGACTTCCTCGACCTTCGACCTACTATTGATCCACCTCGACTTCAACCATTAGTCGATTCACCTCGACTATACTTTCACTGCAAAGAATATAACAACCCAACATTATCCCACTTGTTGTCTTCTTTGCCAAAATAGGAGATTCCTGAACCTTTGCTCATAGACCCAGGGCAAGAATGCCCATTGCCTCTCTACACCAAGAGAACTTGACAACACTCACAGACTTGGTCAACGAGTCTTTTATGTTTTCCAACGTGTCTACTTTCTCCAGTAGCACCTTGTTACTTTCCACCATATCTCTTACAAAATGGTATTGTACATAAATGTGCTTAGTCTTTGAATGATCAACATGGTTCTTTGCTAGAAATATTGCGCTTTGACTATTGCAACCTACCTTCATAGCTCTTTTCCCAAACTGACTTCTGAACAAAACCTTTGAAGCCATACCACTTCATTACTTCCATGTGTGTCACCATGTATTCAGCTTCTATTGTTGACAAGGCTACAACCGCTTGTCTCTTACTCATCCAACTTATTGCTCCACCAAACATGTTGAAGATGATGTAGGATCATTGCTCCACCTCAGCGGAAGCGCCAACACATCAACACATGAACGTGCAATAGAGGAACGGAGAGGCATTAAACCTCCCATTTTTAAATTCGAAATAGTCCTATATGAATTATTATGCTGTAAGGTTGTAAATGTCAGGCCATGCCTTTGTACAGGCAGTGGTTGGATTTCATTAAAGGGTTGCTTGTGGTAGGCCCATATCGTATTCAGGTCTAGGTAAACATTTATGAAACTTCAATGTAATAGATGAGGTTAGGTGAGAGAGGACGAGCTTGCAGAGCCCCTCTTTTGTAATGAGGTCTTGTTTTCATATTTCATTAGGAAGGCAGATAGGAAGGCCGATAGAGAGGTTTGGATAGAGAGGCCTGAGGAGGTCTTAGAAGTTCTGAGAGAGAGCTTGAGAGAATTGGAACTTCGCTATAGTCCAGTTTTGTAAACATCTGTATAGACACACAGAGAAAATAGAAAAACAATTTTTCTTGCATATCGTGTGTTTATGTGTTTCATGAATGAATGTTGTAGATGTATGTTAAGTTTCATTTACAGTAGGAAGATAGATTTCATGTATCTTCATTGAGTTCATAATATCGCTCTGGATTCTTTAGGTTGTGCAAGGAGTGCACAATATAACACTTGAGGTTCTGTAGCCAGCGCAAGGAGTGCACATCTGAACTCCATGGAGTCAGAAAAGAACGTGCCGAGAGGGCACACCAGAGTGATCACAAACTCAAGGGAGAAGCCTCAAGGTTATTGAACACCTTGGAGTAAATACTGTGCAGGGGAAGGCACAGAGAGACAGAATTGTTGAGGATTCTGTGAAGCTCTGCCAGGTGGGCATCGAGCTAGTGCAAGGAGTGCACGAGAAGAACTCTATTTCAAGTTCAGAGAGAAGACAAAACTACTGAAGGTTCTGTAAAGCTCTGTCAGGAGGGCATCGAGCGAGTGTAAGGAGTGCACTAGGGAACTCTATTTCGAGTTCTGTGACAAGAGAAGTGTCCAAGGAAAGACACTTATAGATTTGTTGAACACTCTATAGGCTCAACAAGGTGTGCTTGAGCAAGAAGTTGCCATGAGGGCACTTACATCCTGTCAAGGAAAGAAAAGGGACAGAGTTCCTGAATACTTTGGAGGAAGACTCATGAAAGGATTTCACCAGGCCAACACTCGAACGAAGTGTTGAGAACCGGCCATCGAAAGGCTAGTTGAAGCGCAAGGAGAACGCGCAGAGAGAACTTGTTTCAAGTTCCAAGATCAGGAGGTCGAGCGCAAGAGTGTGCCAAGAGGAGCACCAGAAGTCTTCTGAAGAAGGCACATAAGGGTTGACTCCCTTAGAGACTGAGCCAACTGAAATCTCAAAAGAGATAACACAAGGAGTGTGCAAGGGTGGACTTATTCCAAGTCCCAAAGCTCAGGAGGAGTAGCGTGGAGCTGCACGTAGAGCACAAGAGAAATTCGAAGACCAAGACCTCCGAACAACTCGAAAATCTTCTAAGCCAGAAGATCAAAGTTCAAGAGAGTTAGCGCCAAAGGATTTGGCTGGGACTCGTTAAGGAGCTAATCATGGTCATCCATCAAAGGGGACATGTGGTGAGAGCTCAACATTTCATTGACTCGTAGGGTGAAGAAGTCAAAGGACAGAGTCGGGAGAATTCGCGAAGTGCTAACTCGCGAAATATCATAGCCGTTGATCATCTCGATCAGATCACGGCCATTGATTGTCCCGAAAGGATCATAACCATTGATCGTTTCCAAATCATCGGGACCATCCATTGTCAAGGATGGCATGTGGCGAAAGGTTATCATTTCGTTGATTCACAGAGATGAAGAGTCAAAGGAGGGAATAGATCATAGCCGTGGGCTGTCCCGATGTCATCAAGACTGTCCATTTTAGAGGGATGCATGGCTAGAGATCAACATTTCGCTGACTTGCTACTGAAGAAAGTCAAAGAAGTAGGGTTGAGGATTGGCGAAGTCCAGACTCGCGACATGATCTGAATTGTCAGATCACAGGAAACCTGGATCGTTGATCTAGGTGAAGGAAATATCAAGAGATTTAGCCCCAGGTCATAGCCAGAGGCCATGTGGCAAAACTAAAGGGAGGAGCTAACACGAGTTAAGCCCCATCCTGATTTCGGTAATCGGGAGTTTGAAGGACTAGGAGTCGACTCCTTCCCATCGTCGATACACGAAATGCGACGAGCGCCTTTTGGGCTCAATTGGTGATCACAAGCGGTGGTCACGTGGAGAAAGGATACAAGGGGAGCTAGCCCAATGCTTAGCCTTCGTTGGGAATCGACTATCAGGAGTTGGAGAGTGAAGGGTGGCTCACACGTTGAAGTCTCGATACGAGAAATTTTGAAACATTGTTTGTGTAGGTGTGCGGTCACAGCTCGTGGTTGCATGGGGTGGGGCTCGTGATTGGTGTTGGTTCACACATGGTGAATTTCATAAAGGGACCTTTGAATATTTTTACTTGGGGTTCCAACAAGAACCAAATAACTATTTTAGCTCGAGGGGATTGAACGATCTAGAGACCTGGAGGTCGTAAAATACTGAAGGAGAGGGGGTCTGCATCAGGTGGTATCGAAGCTTCACAAAATTGAATTCTGTAGGCAACAAAGGTAATCAGAAGGCCAAGCCTTGCTTACAAACAACAACTTGTAGGTAAGTAGCATCAGAAATTTGAACAACCAGATGAGTTGTGGGATAAGATGAAGATGCTCGCAAATGTAGAGTAATTCATAGGCTTGCCAGGAGGGCAGGTAGAACCTAGAGATGGCTACTAAAGTCCATGGACGTGGTCGAAGAGGAGACTGCAAGGAGAAGAACAATCCAGATGTAGATCTGGAGTTCAATGAGATAAGCGCCAGGATGGAGAAGCTCGTATTTAAAATGCAACAGGATGCAAAAGGACATTGGGAGTATGAATGGCCCATGAAGAAGAAGGAAAAATGGCCAGTAAAGGAATTGTTGGCTAGAGGACAGTGAAGGCTGATGAGAAGGTGGCTGAGGCATACTAAAAACCTCAGTGACACACAGGAGGAAATGGTTTACATCTGTGAACCAGAGACTAGGAGAAATCTCAACGACGAGGAGAAGAAGAGATCAGATGAAGATCTCATATACTGCTAGCTGGGCAGAAATGGGCTTTCAAATTGCCAGGTGGGAAATGGAAAGATGTCAGGTGAAGGTATCGAATAATGCCAAGGGAGCAGTGTCGAAAGTTCAGATTTCCAAGTGGACAACGAGATGGGATCAGTTGATCTCATAGACTGCCGGGTGGGCAGCAGAAAATTCCCAAATTGCCAGGTGGGTAGGGAGAAGGAGACGAGACTATCTGAAAGTCTTGAGAGTTCAGAAGTGAGTTCATGTCAGCGAGAAGTGCTAATAGGAGAAGATTCATGTGGGTTTGAAGACCATGTGAATGAAGATGATGATAAGTTAAAAACTTTCACCATCGAGGAGGAGAATGAGAGGAGCATTCTGATTATTGGAGGGATAAAAATATTCCTACCAAACAACCAAGTAGAGGCCAGTGCACATGATGAAAGTGCAACAGTAGGAGAAAGATAGCCAGTGGTGACTGTCATGATGAAGAAGAAGATATTAGAAGCTGCCCAAGGAGAAGAAGGGGAGCACAAAGTTGAGATGCTCACCAAATGGGAGATAGAATTGATGAGGTTGGAGGATTGTTTGGACAATCCAGAATGAGCAGATGAATGCTAGAAGACAGTCATGCACGATTTAGGAGAAGAGCATTCATCATAATTGCTCAAAATTTTCAGCCAGGAAGTTGAACTGGAAATGACGGCAGCACTGGAACCTACAACAAAAAAGGAAGCAGACATCATAGAATTTGCTGAGCTGCATGAGGAACTGGAAGCCCTGGAGAAAGGTAGGCATATTCGATAGGTCAAGTTGGAGACAGATGGAGGAGAATACTAGCCAGGGGAGCAATTAGAGGAAGCTCAAGATGTACCAACAGAGGAGATGACAGAAGAAGACAATCTGCCAAAGAAAAAAACTAAGCAATAGCTTGGTGATGAGACTACGGAATTGAAGTCTGCAGCAGAGTGGCAACTCGATGTCACAAGGGGATATAAAGACAACATGGGAGATCGAGTAGATCTACCCACTGATGAGAAGGAAGTGCAGTAGAGAAGACTACATAAGAAGAGCCAACCATTGGAGCAACTGAACAGAGTGATAGAGGAGATCAAGAAGTCGATGTTAAGGTCAGCAGAAGCAGTCGACAAAGAGGCGCTAAACATGGGAGATCATGCCATAGTAGAAGGAAGAAGAATAAGAAAAATAAGAAGCAACAACATAGCTAGAGAGGAGCAAGAGGACAACTCCAGAAGAGAATTTGGGATCCAGGTGGATTTCAACATTGGGGAAGAGGATCTCATGAGTAGGAGCTCATGTTTTTCCTAGCAAAGGAGTATGATGCAGAAGCATCGCTCCACCTCAGCGGAAGCGCCAACGCACCATCACATGAACGTGCAATAGAGGAAGGGAGAGGCATTAAACCTCCCATTTTTAAATTTGAAATAGTCCTATACGGATTATTATGCTATAAGGTTGTAAATGTCGGGCCATGCCTTTGTACATGTAGTGGTTGGATTTCATTAAAGGGTTTCTTGTAGCAGGCCCAGATCATAGTCAGGTTTGGGTAAACATTTATGAAACTTCAATGTAATAGATGAGGTTAGGTGAGAGAGGACGAGCTTGCAGAGCCCCTCTTTTGTAATGAGGTCTTGTTTTCATATTTCATTAGGAAGGCCGATAGAGAGGTATGGGTAGAGAGGCTTGAGGAGGTCTTAGAAGTTCTGAGAGAGAGTTTGAGAGAACTCGAACTTTGTTATAGTCCAGTTTTGTAAACATCTGTATAGACACACAAAGAAAATAGAAAAGCAGTTTTTCTTGCATATCGTGTGTTTATGTGTTTCATGAATGAATGTTGTAGATGTATGTTAAGTTTCATTTACAGTAGGAAGATAGATTTCATTTATCTTCATTGAGTTCATAATATCGCTTTGGATTCTTTAGGCTGTGCAAGGAGTGCACAACAGAACACTTGAGATTTTGTAACCAGTGTAAGGAGTGCACATCTAAACTCTATGGAGTCAGAAAAGAACATGCCAGGGGGCACACCAAAGTGATCACAAATTCAAGGGAGAAGCCTCAAGGTTACTGAACACCTTGGAGGAAAGACTATGTAGGGGAAGGCACAGAGAGACAAAATCATTGAGGATTCTGTGAAGCTCTACCAGGTGGGCATTGAGCAAATGCAAGGAGTGCATGAGAAGAACTCTATTTCAAGTTCAGAGAGAAGACAAAACTACATAAGGTTATGTAAATCTCTGTTAGGAGGGCATCGAGCGAGTGCAAGGAGTGCACCAGGGAACTCTATTTCGAGTTATGTGACAAGAGAAGTGTCCAAGGAAAGATACTTATAGAGTTTTTGAACACTCTGTAGGCTCAAAAAGGTGTGCTTGAGCAAGAATTTGCCAGGAGGGAACTTACATCCTTCCAAGGAGAGAAAAGGGACATAGTTCCTGAATACTCTGGAGGAAGACCCGTGAAAGGATTTCACGAGGCCAACACTCAGACGAAGTGTTGAGAACCAACCATCGGAAGGCTAGTCGAAGGGCAAGGAGAACGCGCGAGAGAACTTGTTTCAAGTTCCAAGATTAGGAGGTCGAGCGCATGAGTGTTCCAAGAGGAGCACAAGAAGTCTTCTGAAGAAGGCACATAAGGGCTGAGTCCCTTAGAGACTGAGCCAGCTGAAAGCTCAGAAGAGATAGCACAAGGAGTGTGCGAGGGTGGACTTAGTCCAAGTCCTAAAGCTTAGGAGGAGTAGCGTGGAGCTGCTCGTAGAGCACAGGAGAAATTTGAAGATCGAGACCTTCGAATGACTTGAAAATCTTCTAAGCCAGAAGATCAAAGTTCAAGAGAGTTAGCGCCAAAGGATTTGGCTGGGACTCGTTAAGGATCTAAACGGATGGTAGAGAGCTTTCGAAGAGGAAGCATCGATAGCCACAAGCCGTTGGATCAAGTGAAGTTGCAAGGAGGATAATGATGGGAGCCATTCCACTCTTAAATCTCAAGAGGAATAGGAGTCATCGATCCAGGAGAGACCTGAACCATTGGATCATTTCATGCGATCAGATACCGGGAGTTGTGAGGACAAAAGTCCTTTATTTCCAAAGTCGCAACATGCGAAATCGCGATTTGATCGCAACTGTAGATTGTGGGAGGATTTGGACCGTCTGATCAGAGTCTAGACAGGCGAGAAAGCGCACAGGAAAGATCATATCTAGACTGTCGGATCTGAGCACAGAGGACCAATAGTTGTTGGATCCAGAGGAAAGTACATGACAGAAGTTCCGAAATCATCGAGACCATCCATTGGAAAGGACGCGTGGCGAGAACTCAACATTTCGCTGACTCACAACTTGAAGAAAGTCAAAGAACAAATCGTTCAAACTCACGATGTGCGAATTCGTGATTTGATCGTGGTCGTCCATCAAGGGGGACACGTGGCGAGAGATCGACATTTCGCTGACTCGCAAGGTGAAGAAGTCAAAGGACAGAGTCGGGAGAATTTGCGAAGTGCCAACTTGTGAAAAGATCACAGCCGTTGACCATCTCGATTAGATCGTCGTTGTTGATCGTCCCGAAAGTATCATAGCCGTTGATCGTTCCAAAATCATCGGGACCATCCATTGTCAAGGAGGGCACGTGGTGAAAGGTTATCATTTCATTGACTTGCATAGACAAAGAGTCAAAGGAGGAAATAGATCGCAGTCGTGGGTTGTCCCGACGTCATCAAGACCATCCATTTTGGAGGGACATGTGGTGAGAGATCAACATTTCACTAATTCTCTACTGAATAAAGTCATAGGAGTAGGGTCGAGGATTGGCAAAGTCCAGACTCGCGACATGATCTGAACCGTCAGATCACAGGAAACCTGGACCGTTGATCTAGGTGAAGGAAATATCAGAAGATTTAGCCCCAGGTCATAGCCAGAGGCCATGTGGCAGAACTAAAGGGAGGAGCTAACTCGAGTTAAGCCCCATCGTGATTTCGGTAATCGAGAGTTTGAAGGACAAGGATTTGACTCCTTCCCATCGCCGATACGCGAAATGAGACGAGCGCCTTTTGGGCTTAGTCGGTGATCACAGGCGGTGGTCACGTGGAGAAAGGATACGAGGGGAGCTAGCCCAGTGATTAGCCTTCGTTGGGAATCAACTATCGGGAGTTGGAGAGTCAAGGGCGGCTCACACGTCGAAGTCCCAATACGCGAAATTCTGAAACATTTTTTGTGTAGGCACGCGGTCACAGCCCGTGGTCGCGTGGGGTGGGGCTCGCGCTTGGTTCTGGTTCGCACAGGGCGAGTTTCATAAAGGGACCTGTGAATATTTTTACTTGGGGTTCCAATAGGGACCAAAGAGCTATTTTAGCTCAAGGGGATTGAACGATCCAAAGACTGGGAGGTCGCAAAACCCCAAAGGGGAGGGGGTCTGCATCAGAAGACATATCCATTTGTTGACCTTTGTCGATCCAAATGTCCATCCTAGTCAGCTTCGACAAAGCCATCTACATCTAATTTACCACTGTCACCTCCAAGTATTCCTTGGTGGCATATAGCATAGTCCTTTCTGCCACACATATACCTGAATACTCTCTTGAAATTTGTCTAGTTCTCCTTTCCAGGTGTCGACATGTACCTGCTCAACACTCCCACTACATGGGAACTATCTGGTTGGGTGCAGACCATCACATACATTAGACTACCAAAAAAACTTGCATAGGGAACACGTGCCATGTCCTCTATCTCTTCCTGTGTCTTTGGACACTGTTCAACAATAAGCGTTGCCCCAACTAGAACTGACACGGTTTGCAATCCTGCATGTTGAATCGTTTCAAAATTGTTTCAATATACTTCAGCTGATTCAACCAGACCTTTCTAGTGGCTTGATCTCTCTTAATCTCCATCCTAGAATGAATTTAGTTGCACCGAGATCCTTCATGTCGAACTTAGAGGATAGTTGCTTCTTCACCTCCTTTATTCCATCCATGTTGTTTCCAATCAACAACATGTCATCTCCATACAAAGCTACATATATGAAACACCCACCTTCTTCCTTAGAATATATGCAATGATAATATTTGCTTCTCACAAATCCCAAACCAAGGATGTAAGTGTCAAACTTTTGGTACCACATCCTTAGCGATTGCTTTAGACCATAAAGGGATCTTTTGAGTTTGCACACCAACTCTTACTTGCCATTTACTACAAATCCTTCAGGTAGTTTTATGTAGATTTCTTCTTCCAGGTCCCCATGTAGGAATGTTGTTTTCACATTCATCTGTTATATCTCCAGATTGAATGTTGCAGCCAGAGACATTAGTACTCTAATGGAAGTTAGTTTTGCAACATGGGAAAAAATCTATCCGAAGTCGACTCCCTCGACTTGTGAATGTCCTTTCGCTACCAGTCAAGGTTTGAACTTCTCGACTTGTCTTGCGACATTCATCTTCTTCTTGAACACCCAATTGATAGCGACGAGCTTCCTTCCTCTAGGTAACTTGACTAAATCCCATGTCTCATTCTTGTACAAGGATTCCATCTGTTCGACCATGGCGTCCTTCCAGAGTTTACCCTCTGTTGAGTCGACTGCCTCACCGACCGACTTGGGCTCATCGTCGATGGTATCTAACACGAATGCGGAATGGAATTCGGGTGGACTATACTTTTCAACTGGTTTTATTATTCTTTCTGACCTCCTTACCACCAGAGTCTGTTATTCCAAATCTTTCTTAGATTCAGTGGACTCATATGAATCATCTTCTTCGTGTTGAAGTTTGAGTAGCTTCAAAAGATATTCTTATTTTATTTGACCAAAACAAAACCCTAAAGAATATTATTATATTATATTTGTGAAGTCGGCCCTATTGTGCCTTTGTAAAAGTCGTCCCTTTTGTGCCTTGACAAGAAAAATGTAAAATAGAAAGATAAAGTGTCAGGTCGGCCCAGACCTAGTTTTAGGCTGGCCAAAACACTATTTATAAGGGAAGCTAGCGCCTCATTTGAACACTCACAACACAAGTTTTGTGGCTAAAGAAGAAGTGTGCAAGTATTGGAAGGAGAAGCTACTACAACTAGGAGGTGACGTTGTGAAGGTTTTTGGTTTATTTCTTGAGTATGTCTTGGTTAAGTGGTGCGCTACTCTTCCCGAGTCCAGGGTTAGAGGAGGATATTTTGCTTTGTTAGTTTTCTGTTGGAGAGAGGCATTGTTCTTGGTTGGTGAATCTATATTGAGGAATTTTGTTGGGTTTTTCCTCTAGCGGGTTTTCCCAGGGTAAATCTTGTGCATGCTGTGAATGTTATTCTTTCAATGATCCTTTATATGTAGTTATTGTGATAATTGTTTAAAAGTAAAATTAATACTAATCTAATTAACTGCTTAAGACGAAAATTCAACATGGTATCAGAGCAGGCCTGAAAGAAGGCATTTCCATAGCACAAAAGAGCTTGCTAAGCAAAATACAGGCATAGGAAGACTCTCCTAACCCTAACACACCTTTTCCCTAGAACAATTTTCAGTTTTGGAAAATGCAGGCATAGGAAGACTCTTCTAACCCTAACACACCTTTTCCCTAGAACAATTTTCAGTTTTGGAAAAGTTTTAGAAATTACGGTTTCTGCAGACTAGGGTTTCTACATAAACCCTAAAAGGTGATGTCATCCACCTTGATGGAGGACATTCGAAAAAGTAAGACCATATAAGAGCTCGCCGTAGGAGGGCGTATCTAGTCCCTGGATCAAAATTTCAAAATTTGAAGTTTAAGAAATTAGCGGTTTCTCATAAAACCCTAGGTTTGCAGTACCAGTTGCAGTTGCAGTATCAGTTGCAGTATCAATTGTAGTTGCAGTTCTAGTTCCTTCATGCCAGTTGATGTGCCAGTTGCAGTACCAGTTGTAGTGAAAGTTTTTGTGAAGTGTTGGGACTAATTTTTTATTGTCCCAATGCGCCTTACCCTAGCAAATCTCCAACTACCTTTAGATTACAAGTTGGAGCACCTTTAAAGTTTCAAAAGTTCGTTATTGCTTGCTGCTGTTATCGGATGGTGCCACTACCTGCAGATACTATCAAAGGTATGTACTTATATATATTTAAACTGTATCATTATCTTAAGGATATTTGCAAGAGAATGGATCTTTGGTCCAAAAAAAAATCGTAGATCCAAAAGGATGTCAGATCTAGCACATTCAGAGGAACAATGTTGTTGATGATTACAACTGCGTGAGACATCCTCCAGGACACAGACCTGAGAGAGAGCCCATGAGTTGGGTGTGTGGTTCCTATCTGAGACAGAACTGGAACATAGTGATGGCCTCCTCCTTACAAAGAGTTGAGAAGAACTCCAGATGATTCTCCTGTGTAATGCAGTGAGAAAGGAGATCTGCTGAGTTGGACGTGCCTGTGGCTGAGCACAAGGTGAATTTGTGAATTCCCATGAGCCGGGTGCATCGTTGCGAGACAAAGATTAAAATGATGTATTATCCTCCTCTGAGCAGAGAGTTTAGATGATGAACTCCAGATGAATCTCTTGTGTAATGCAGTGCGAAAGAAGAGTTGTTGAGTGGACGTGCCTGTGGATGAGCACAGGTGAAAGCGATCCTAGTGGCTGAGCACTAGTGAGTGTGGTTCTCCTGTGAGACATAATGAGATAGAGATATGGACATCCCTATGGATGTGACCCTAGTGGCTGAGCATTAGTGGGTGTATGAGATCCCTTTCTATATTGTTCAAGAGTCAGACCTACCTGTAACCCTAATTGTAATGTAAAGGGTATAGGTTGGCCCCACCTTAATGTTATTGATAATTAATGATGATTAATCTTTTTATTATTAATTATATCGTGAGTTAGAGAGGTCAGCCATGTTGTGCCAATAGACACTTCTTTTGACAGGTCAATTCTAATATAAGTAAAGGTAAATTCCCCATTAAGGAATCATATCTTTTGTGTGTGCTTGGAAATTTCAGCAAGTACATCTTCTTGGGAGAAGTGGGAACCTCTGTTGGGTGCTAGTTTTATAGGGTTTACAAGCACCCTCTTGTGTGTTAGGTTTTATTGGTGGTGAAGGTCTTTCTCTTGAAGAATATAACAAAGGATTGACTGGGTTTTCTTCCCTTGTTGAGAAGGGTTTCCCAGGATAATTCTTGTGTACTTGTGCATGGTGTTTCTTCTTGTGATCTTGGTTGTTGCAAGAAAATTGTTTATGGTTTAAGTTAAAGGATAAAATGGAAAAAACTTCATGCTTAAACCTTGCATATTGAAAAATCAACATGGTATCAGAGCTTAGGTCCTCAAAACGACTCCAGAAGTTTAGGACCCGAAAAACTGCCAAAAATAGTAAATTACCAAAATTGCCAGAACACTATTTTGAGCCAGTTGGAAAAGGTGGGTGGCCACTGATATCCACTTGGATCAATCCTCCCTCCTTAGGAAGAAATGGTCTCCATTGTGTTGAGTGCCCGGGGGAGAGGAAAAAGCGTTTATTGAATCTGCATCTTGATGAACTGCTTGCCTTGTTGGAGAAGTTGTGTTGCTTAGCTTGTTGAAGGTTGTCGCGAACTTGTTGAGGCTGAGTCTATTCAACAAGTCGAGCTCCATGAGAAGTCTGTGTGCATAAGGAATCTTTGCGCTTTGTTACAACCTTGTCGACCTGCTTCTGTTGGATATAAGGTGCTTGGGGTGAGACTATAGTGGTTGCAGTGTCCTTATGTTCTCCTTTTGAACATATTGTGAAGAAGCTGAATTTTGCAGTATGAGATACTACCTTGTGGCACTGTTTAGGTGGAACAATAGTCGGAACTACCTCTAATATTCTGTAGAGATGACCCCCCCAGAGAAGCAATGACACTGCGAGGTTGAGACTCATAAGTGACATCGCGTCTCCACATATATGGCTGGCCCAAGAGAACATCATAGACATTCAATGGAAAACATCACATAATACCTCATCCTTGAAGGGTTGGATGCCATATGACAATCAACACTGCTGGCTAACATGAAGATCTTGTCTCTGGCGAAGCCACCCGATGTTGTATGCTTGTGGGTGTGGTGTTGTCGACAATCCAAACTGTTTGACAACCTCTGTTGAGATGAGGTTCTTCTGGCTTCCGCTATCAACAATAAAATGCAGTGGGGTCTCCTTCACCCACATCTGTGAATGAAAAAGGCGCTCCCCCTCTTCAGGATCTGTTGGTTCTTCTGGTTGAATTGTTGCGGTATTGACAATAACAATGGGATCTACATCGATGATCTGTCTTTTACCAGTATTTTTAGAATCAGATTTTGAATTAGGGTTCGACTCCTTGTCTTTGATCTCAACCACAAATGACTGTTTTGAGCGAAATTCATCGGTGTTGTTCCAAGGATTTTTGTGGAAATCGCACCATTTTCCGGTGTCCTTCTTCGTGTTCCTGTGACCCTTCTTTTCCATGGCTTAGACTGGTTTTCGAGAGACTGTTTGTTAGGGTCGTCTTTGTCATACTTTGGTTGTGTTGGATTTGTAGACCCGAACTCCCGTTGGTTCTGGTGCTTAAATTTCTATTTTATTTTAACAACATATTGATAGACAGCACATAGTGATGAGATGTCCATAAAATCCATTTCAGTTTGGATGTATCTGTGTAGAGCCCCATGATATTTCAGAACCAAATGTCGTTCGGAGTCTTTGATACTCAACTTGGTGCAGAAGGTATTAGTGAACTCCTGAACTGATTGGCCCTTCTCTTGCCATAGTGTGGTCCATCTCATGTACTGGTCCTCATAGTTTCCAACAGGGTAATACTGTTCCTTTACCGCATCAATCTCAAGTGGGCTCAGCCCCATATATTTCAGACTCCTTTGGGGAACTTTGATCCCAGTAAGTTTCCCACCAATTTTTGACATGGGGGAGAGCTTTAAGGAGTGCGAAGCTGATCTTTTCCCTGTTGGAAAAATTATGAACAAAGAAATAACCTTCTAACAGATTTAACCATTTTTCTAGGGCATTCGCATCTGTATGACCTTCAAATACAGAAATATCAAAATTAACTTGTACATTGAAAGGAGAGGTGCTTCCAAAGTGTCTGTTTGATGAAGATGCGCCTGTTGCTATCGACAGGCGTTGCAGTATGTGTGAAAAATTCTCCATCATTTCGTCCCTCTGTCACGTGAGAGCTTGCTCAAGCAACAGATTGATAGGATCATCTGCTCCGTCGTTTTTCTTTTCTTCCACCATGGAGGGTTTCTTGGGCGTGCAAGAGTGATTTTCTTCAAGAGAGACAAGCTCGAGACCCAACTTGCTATACTTGGACCTCGTCGAGAACATGCACTAACAAATGATCAAGAGCAACCTGCTCTGATACCATTGAGAGCGGAGATATAATAAAGAAATGCACAGAGATATCGCGGATATCCAATAATATAACAGAAAAGTATCAGAGATGAAACCATAAACACAGAGATACCGTAATACACGATTTCTATTAATGAAAGAAATGCATAGAGACTGTAAAAATACAGAGTGAAAGACTTGCTAGAATGGTGGCAACTTATCTCTAAGAAGAGATGTGACGGCTACTCGCATTCGCAAGAAGATGATTACAATGAGGCTCTGAAGGCCTTTTTACAATAAATAGGAATGTCAAAAACCCTAGACATCCAAAAACCTAACCCTAGGAGATGAAGCGCCAAAAGTCATGTGGGCCCCGTCGGGGTAAATTGGTACATCAATTTCCCGGGGTCGTAACTTTGGCATACTATCTCCGTTTAACGCATATGATACATCGTTAGAAAGATTTATCCGAGGACTAGAATATTGGAAGACAATATGATGAAGGAATTTTGCAAGCGGTATATGCCCAAAAAACGTCGTGTAGGGCCTCAAAACGGCTCCGGAAGTTCAGGACCCGAAAAACTGTCAAAAATAGTAAATTACCAAAATTGCCAGAAAACTGTTTTGAGCCAGTTGGAAAAGGTGGGTGGCCACTGATATCCACCTGGATCAGGAAAGCACTACACATGCAATACCTTCCTACACATGAGTAGTTTGCATACATCTTCAACAAACTGACTTGGTGAAGAATACCTCTCTAGTTGAGAGGGAGTGTTGATGACTACATCCAAGACAAAGTTTGAGTACTTCCGTGCGAGACTTGGCCTGATGGAGAATGCCTCCATAAATGAGAGGGAGTGTTGATGATTACAACTGCGTGAGACATCCTCCAGGACACAGACTTGAGAGAGAGCCCCTAAGTTGGGTGTGGGGTTCCTATCTAAGATAGAACTGAAATGTAGTGATGGCCTCCTCCTTACAGAGAGTTGAGAATAATTCCAGATGATTCTCCTGTGTAACGGAATGAGAAAGGAGATCTGCTGAGTTGGACGTGCATGTGGCTTAGCACAAGGTGAACAAGTGAATTCCCATGATTTGGGTGCATCATTGTGAGATAGATGAAAATGATGTATTAGCCTCCTCTGAGAAAAGAGTTGAGATGACGAATCTCCTGTGTAATGCAGTGCGAAAGAAGATTTGTTGAGTGGACGTGCCTGTGGATGAGCATAGGTGAACGTGATCCTAGTGGTTGAGCACTAGTGA
>JASDQU010306485.1:69778-90299 GCA_032191745.1 Picea mariana | reverse complement strand
TACGAGACTTGGCCTGATGGAGAATGCCTCCGTAGATGAGAGGGAGTGTTGATGATTACAACTGCGTGAGACATCCTCCAAGATACAGACTTGAGAGAGAGCCCCTAAGTTGGGTGTGGGGTTCCTATCTAAGACAGAACTGGAATGTAGTGATGGCCTCCTCCTTACAAAGAGTTGAGAAGAACTCCAGATGATTCTCCTGTGTAATGGAATGAGAAAGGAGATTTGCTGAGTTGGACGTGCATGTGGATTAGCACAAGATGAACAAGTGAATTCCCATGATTTGGGTGCATCATTGTGAGACATATGAAAATGATGTATTAGCCTCCTCTGAGAAAAGAGTTGAGATGACGACTCTCCTGTGTAATGCAGTGCGAAAGAAGATTTGTTGAGTGGATGTGCCTGTGGATGAGCACAGGTGAACGTGATCCTAGTGGTTGAGCACTAGTGAGTGTGGTTTTCCTGTGAGACGCAGTGAGATAGAGATATGGACATCCCTATGGATGTGCCCCTATTGGCTGAGCACTAGTGGGTGTATGAGATCCCTTGCTATATTGTTCAAGAGTCAGACCTACCTATAACCCTAATTGTAATGTAAAGGGTAYAGKTCRGCCCCACCTTAATGTAATTGATAATCAATGATAATTAATCTGGTTATTATTAATTATATTGTGAGTTAGAGAGGTCAGCCCTGTTGTGCCAATAGACAATTATGTTGACAAGTCAAGTCAAATATAAGTAAAGGTAAATTCCCCATTGAGGAATCATAGCTTTTGTCTGTGTTTGGAAATTTCAGCAAGTACATATTCTTGGGAAAAGTGCGCACCTCTCTTAGGTGCTAGTCTTCTAGGGTTTACAAGCACCCTTTTGTGTGCTATGTTTTCATGGTGGTGAAGGTATTTCTCTTGAAGCATATAACAAAGGATTGGCTGGGTTTTCTTCCCTTGTTGAGAAGGGTTTCCCAGGATACTTCTTGTGTACTTGTGCATGGTGTTTCTTCTTGTGATCTTGGTTGCTGCAACAAAATTGTTTGTGATTTAGGTTAAAGGATAAAATGGAATAAACTTCATTCTTGAACCTTGCATATTGAAAAATCAACAAATGCACCCCAGGTTTGATTATTTTGATATGCCTCTATTTGTTATGGAATTATTGTGATCTTATGAACATCTAGGTTTTATTTTGATTTGTTGAAGTTATGACTATTATACTAACCATTGGTCAAAATTAAAGTCAAGGTATTAGATTGATTAAGTTTGAAATTATAGAGTTTATTCGCTATCTCAAATTTCTGTCAAGAAAGCATACTATCTTAGTACAAAGGACATGTTTAAGAGAATACTTGTCATCTTGAGTGAAGGACACTCCAAAGAAAAGAAACACACTCATTCTTGAGGAAAAGTCTCTAGGTTCCAGGTTTAATTGGTTAAATTGATAAGATTCAATTTTCACATATCAAGTTTGATAACTACCAGATTACAAGTAAACACTATAGTTGTGATAGCAAACTTTGAAAAGTTTTATTATTGAATACTTGGTAGCATGTGAGAACTATTGAGATAAATGCTTATTGTAATTACTTACTAGATATAACTAACATCTCCTATGGGAGAAACTTCTTATTTTGTTTCCATGTTACCATAGAGGAATGATTGATCACAACACTAGAAGACTGTTGTTCTCATTTCTTATTTTTGGTTCTTGTTCCAGGCATGCCACAAGTGATAGCTCTTAAGGAGATAATGTGACGTTTTTTCTTGCTATTGTTTTTATTATTATTATAAAGAGTGTTATTCCCTTCTATTGTTTCTCCCTTGTTGTTCTTGTTCTGGGCATGTCATAGGTGATAACCCTGAGGGAAGTTATAGTGACGGTTGCAGGAGAGAACATATTAGATGATATCTAGTTTGAGACATGGACCAGACTGTTCAGATAAGACATTGTATACATGACCATTTTCATCCATGTACCAAAGAAGAAGAAGACGAAGAAGGGTAATTTTTTCGACATACAAAGTATCTCATATGGAGATTGATTGTAAGGAGCAGAAGGCTCCAAAGATGATCAACCAAATCCCTCCGGTGTAATTGATAACTCTTTAGATCATCAAGAAGAGTTAGTAGATCCAAAAGGGCCTACTCAAAATCATTGTAGTAACTAGGAAGAGACCAACATGGTTCTGTGACACTTTGCAGGATGCAAAGCCATAGAGCATTGACAAGCCATATCATGAGGAGCAGATGGCTCCACCAGTGGTGAGGCAGGAAATCCCACCAAGTACCAACTCAAAAGGAGCTACAGTTCATAGGGATTCATCCATCATGATCTAGTAAGGAGGAGCAACCTCCCCAGGACCATTCATAGAGATGTACAAAGCCTGATTTGTGTCCAGATGATTCTCCTAGCGAGAGGGAGAAGACTATGATGAGACACTTGCTCTAGTAATCAAAAGAAGTATATATAGAACAACCATGATCCATTAAAAGATGTTGTTGTAGTATGAGATTCAAAGGGAGAAAATAAATTTGTTATCATGATGGAGTGGAATAGTTACTCTCAGAGTTCGTCAACTACAATGAGAATGGAGCAGCCATTCTCAGTTTCAGAAAAACGAGTTGTAGGTGCAGAGTCCCGGTTTGAGAAGGAACAATTGCAGAGAGAGTAGAGGACACAATCCCAGAGAGTGAGACATATAGTGCTTTGCAAAAAGCACTTAGAGCCAACACATGATTGAGCAGATTGAGTTGCAACTGAGCAAGTGTACAAGTTTGGTACAATTTGATGTGAAAATTTGGTTCGTTAATATATTTGATGAACACGAGGACAAATATATGTTTTACGTTGAACAAATTGACCCTAGACTTGTTCACCTCATTGTGGAAAAACATGTGATAACGTACTTGAAAGGTACAATTGATTATGGACTCAAGTATATCTCGGATCGCAAGATATGACTGCAAGGGCTACACAGGATCAGATTGGGCAAGCAATGTCACAGACTGGCAAAGTACATCTGAATGTTGCTTTAGTATGGGATCAGCTATGATCATGTGGTTCAATGAGAAGAAGACCTGTATGGAACTCAGTTCCGTAGAGACAAAGTATGTGGCAAGATGGTCAGCTTGTGGCAAAGCAGTGTGGGTTCCGAAGTTGATTGCATAATTGTTTGATCTCGAGGTGGAGGAGACCTGTATCTTTTATGACAATCATAGTTGAATCAAGTTCTCAGAGAACCCAATGTATCATGACAAATCAAAGAATATGGAGATCAAGTACCATTATATCTAAGAGATGATATGGAAGGGAGCAATAAAAGCTCCAACATGTTCCTACTGACGAGCAGGTAGTAGACATGTTGACTAAGCCTATGTCAAGAGTGAAGTTCAAATACTTTAGGGACAAGCTTGGTGTGATCCAAAAGGATTTTATCTCATGAGAGGGAGTGATGTGTTCCCCAGTAGCAGGGAGTGATCTATTCCCCATTAGAGGGAATTTATGTGTTCCCTAGTAGTGGGAAGTGATGTGTTCTGCAATAGCAGAAAGTGATTTGTTCCCCAGTAGAGGGAAGTGATGAGATCCCCAGTAGTGGGAGCTACCCCAATGTAGGCTGGTATGCTACCCCAGCGTAGGTTGGTACTCCGACATAGGCTGGTATGCTACGCCAATGTAGGTTGGTACTCCAACACAAGCTGGTATGCTACCCCAGTGTAGGTTGGTACTGCAACACCGGTTGGTATGCTACCCCAACGTAGGTTGGTACTCCAACGTAGGCTGGTATGCTACCCCAACGTAGGTTGGTATGCTACCCCAACACAAGATGGTACTCCAACGCAGGCTGGTATGCCACCCTAGTGCGGGTTGGCATGCTAGTCCAACGTAGGTTGTTATGTTAACCCCAATGCAGGTTGGTATGCCACTCCAACACAGGCTAGTACGCTACTCCAATAAAAGTGCAGAACTTCCTATGATATATAGATTCATGATTGACAAGACAATGACCAAGTGTGCAGAAGAGCAGAAGTAGTGATGATGATCGGGACGCGAAGAATACCTTCCTTCCTAAGAGGGAGTGTTGAAATTTGAGTAGCTTCAGAAGATATTCTTATTGTATTTGACCAAAAAAAAACCCTAAATAATATTATTATATTATATTTGCTAATTCGACCCTATTGTGCCTCTGTAAAAGTTGGCCCTATTGTGCCTTGACAAGAAAAATGTAAAATAGAAAGATAAAGTATCAGGTCAGCCCAAACCCAATTTTAGGCTGGCCCAACTACTATTTATAAGGGAGGCCAACGCCTCATTTGAACACTCACAACATAAGTTTTGTGGTTAAAGAAGAAGTGCGCAAGTCTTGAAGGGAGAAGCTACTACAACTAGGAGGTGACATTGTGAAGGTTATTGGTTTATCTCTTGAGTATGTCTTGGTTAAGTGGTGCGCTACTCTTCCCTAGTCCAAGGTTAGAGGATGATCTTCTAATTTGTTAGTTCTTTGTTGGAGAGAGGCATTGTTCTTTCTTGGTGAATCTATATTGAGGAAGTTTGCTGGGTTTCCCCCCTAGAGGGTTTTCCGAGAGTAGATCTTGTGTATGATGTGAATGTTATTCTTTCAATGATCCTTTATATGTAGTTATTGTGCTAATGGTTTAAATGTAAAAATAACACTAATCTAATTAACTGCTTAAGGTGAAAATTCAACATGGTATCAGAGTAGGCCTGAAAGAAGGCATTTTCATAACACAGAAGAGTTCACTAAGCAAAACAAGGGCATAGGAAGACTCTCTTAACCCTAGTGCACCTTTTCCCTGGATTTTTTTTTAGTTTTTGGACAAGTTTAAGAAATTAAGGTTTCTGCATACTAGGGTTCCTGCATAAACCCTAAAAGGTGTCGTCATCCACATTGCTGGAGGAAATTGGGCAATGTAATACCATCTAGGAGATCTCCCTAGGAGGGTGCATCTAGTCCCTGGATCAGAATTCCAAATTTTGAAGTTTAAGAAATCAAGGTTTTCTCATAAAACCTTAGGTTTGCAGTACCATTTGTAGTTGTAGTATCAATTGCAGTTGCAGTGCTAGTTCCTTCATGCCAGTTGATGTGCCTGTTGCAGCACCAGTTGCAGTGAATTTTTTTGTGAAGTGTTGGGACTGATTTTTTATTGTTCCAGTTTGCCTTACACTAGAAAATCTCCAACTACCTTTAGATTACAAGTTGGAGCACCTTTGAAGTTTCAAAGGTTCCTTATTGCTTGTTGTTGTTGTCGAATGGTGCCACTACCCGCCGATACTGTCAGAGGTATGTACTAACATATATTTAAACTGTATCATTATCTTAAGGGTATTTGTAGGAGAATGGATCTTTTGTACAAACAAAAATCGTAGATCCAAAAGGATCTAAGATCTAGCACATTTAGAGGAACAATGCACCCCAGGTTTGATTATTTTTATATGCCTCTATTTGTTATGGCATTATTGTGATCTTATGAACATCTAGGTTGTATTTTATATGTTGAAGTTATGACTATCATACTAACCATTGGTCAAAATTAAAGTCAAAGTATTAGATTGATTAAGGTTGGGATTATAGAGTTTATTTTCTAACTCAAATTTCTATCAAGAAAACATATTATCTTAGTACAGAGGATAGGTTGAAGAGAATACTTGTCATCTTTAGTGAAGGAGACTCCGAAGAAAAGGAACACACTCATTCTTTAGGAAAATACTCCAGGTTCTAGGTTTGATTGATTAAATTGATAACATTCAAATGTGCAGATATCAAGTTTTATAACTACCACATTACAAGTAAACACAATAGTTGTGATAACAATCTTTGAAAAGTTTTATTATTGAATACTTGGTAGCATGTGAGCATTATTGAGATACATGCTTATTGTGATTACTTACTAGATATAACTAACATCTCCTCTAGGAGAAACTTATTATTTTGTTTCCAGGTTACCATGGAGGAATGATTGATCACAACACTAGAAGAGTGTTGCTCTCATTTATTATTATTGTATTTCTTATTTTTGGCTCTTGTTCTAGGCAGGTCACAAGTGATAGCTCTGAAGGAGCTATTGTGATGATCGTTCTCGTTATTGTTTTTATTATTATTATAAAAGTGTCATTCTTGTCTACTGTTTATCCCTTGTTGTTATTGTTCCGGGAAGGTCACAGGTGATAACCCTGTGGGTAGCTATAGTGATAGTTACAAGAGACAACATATTAGATGATCTCTAGTTTGAGACATGGAGCAGACTATACAGATAAGAAGTTGTATACACGACCATATACATCCATGTACCAAAGAAGAAGAAGACGAATAAGGGTACTTTTTGTGAGATATAGAGTATCTCATATGGAGATTGATTGTAAGGAGCAGAAGGCTTCAAAGATGACCGAACAAATCCCTCTGGTGCAGTTGATCACTCTTCAGATCATCAGGAAGAATTTGTAGATCCAGAATGGCCTACTCAGAATCATTGCACTAACCCAACATGGTTCTGTGACACTTTGCAGTATGCAAATCCATATAACATTGATGAGCCATATCATTAGGAGCATATGGTTCCACCAATGGTGAGGTAGGTGTCCCAACCAATTACCAGCTCAGAAGGAGCTAGATTTCAGAGGGAGTCAACCCTCATGATCCAGTAAGGAGGAGCAACCTCCCCAGTGTTAACACATAAGATTGATCATGTAAATGAGGATTTATGGTTTTCAGAGCCTACAATTTAACCATTTCTCTAGGGATTATGTCATACCAATAACTAACAGCCTCCTTGAAGTGTGCAAGCTATATTTGAGTTGGTGCTGCGAACTAGTTAAGGAGGAGCGTTGTAGCTTGGATAGGTTGCAGGCACTCACGTTTGGACTTAGAAACATCCACAACAACCTTACTGCCATCAAGTACTCCATGATGATTTTCATCCTATTTGAAGGTCGAGAAAGTCATTTTGGATGCTTTTTCCTTTTGGCGATGCGATGGCAGACAGGCGCTGCGAACTTTGCTGTGAACTCATTTCCTGTAGCAACTGATTTTATAGATTTGATCATAAATCCAAAACGGTGATGTGGGTTTTTCTGAAATTATTTTTGGAGGATCATGATAATGTCATTGATTTGTTGTCCAAATTTCAGCCTGACCTAGTTTGTAATCTGAGAGATATAATTAAAACACCAGTGCATTGCAAATTGGCGCTGCAAACTCTCTGTTTTGCATAGTTGTTGGATATTCACCTTGTTTGGAGGTTTCCACCTGTCAAGGAAGGTTCGAATGGTATCCTAGGAGTGTTTTGGACACGAGGAACATGTGTTCCATCTCTAGATCAATCAGGATGACATGTTTCAAAAGGCATTTATCATCATAGTCCAAATCCCCCCAAAATAGGAATTTGTTAGGCTTTTGTTGGAATCTTTTGTAAGAAGACTCCTAAATGGAGGAGCATCCTATGCAACTCCTTGGTTTCGACCTACTTAGGGTAGATAGATATTATTCACTATAAATTAAAGGGTTTTTGATGAGAAAAGAGTTGGATTAATGAGCCAAGAGAGGAGAGAGCTAAAGGAGCAGTTTTAGTTACTCATTTGTAAGCATGAGGGCTTGTTTGTAATAACATTTTCTGCCATTAAAGATTCACGAGAGCTGTTATTAGATTGTATTTTATGTTTTTCAATTTCTTTGTTATATTCTTGCTTGAATATATCGTAGGTTTTGAGGATCATAGCTACCATTGATTGATGGATTCATGAACAACAGAGGATCTGATGTAGCTTGCCCATTAAATCATTGTTCATTATTTAAGAAAATATTTATCTGTTGCATAAAGGATTTATGTATAATGGATGTTCTTCCTTTTGTCATATTCACTATGCTTCTACTCATCATTATATATCCCTTTTTCTGATATACAATTTGATTTCCTTTGATTTGTAGGATGTTATGACTCCATGCCCAATGGAATGCCTCTGCAGACTTTTTGTTACCCTCTCCCTTTCTTTCTCAATCTTGTTGATCCACCTACTCAAACCATTTTAATCCATTTATATTCTGATGGGTATTGGGCTTGCACTTATAGCAGTCTAAGTGTGACTTTCAGTGCTAACACCCATGACCATTCATAGAGATGTACAAAGCCTGATTTGTGTCTAGAGGAATCTCCCAACAAGAGGGAGAAGACTATGATGAGACACCTTCTCCAGTAGTAAGAAGAAGTATATATAGAACAACCATGATCCATTAAAAGAGGTTGTTGCAGTATGAGATTCGGGGGGAGTAAATAAATTTGTTATGATGATGGAATGGAGGAGCTATTCTCAGATTTCAAAAACTACAGTGAGAATGGAGCAGTCATTCTCAGTTTAAGAAAAAGCAACTGCAAGTGCAAAGTCCCAATTCCAGAAGGGACAGTTGTAGAGAGAGTAGAGGACATACTATCAAACAATGAGACAGATAGTGCTTTGCAAAAAGCACATAGAGCCAACACATGATTGAGCAGATTGAGTTGCAGCTGAGCAAGTGTACTAGTTTGGTACAAGTTGATGTGAAAATTTGGTTCGTTAATATATTTGATGAACATGAGGATAGATATATATTTTGTGGTGAAAAAATTGAGCCTAGACATGTTAACCTGATTGCGACAAAACATGTGATAAGGTACCTGAAAGGTACAATTGATTATGGACTCAAATATATCTCAGATTGCGAGATAAGACTGCAAGGGCTACATAGATTTAGGTTGGGGAGGAAGTGTCACAGATCAGAAAACTACATTTAGATGTTGCTTTAGTATGGGATCGACTATGATCTCGTGGCTTAGTGAGAAGCAGACCTATATGACACTCAGTTCCATAGAGAGAGAGGATGTGGAAACATGGTCAGCTTTTTGCAAAGCAGTGTGGCTTTAGAATTTGATTTCATAATTGTTTGATCTCAAGTTAGAGGAGACTTGTATCTTTTATGACAACCAGAGTTGGATGAAGTTGTCAGAGAATCCGATGTGTCATGACAAATCCAATCATATCAAGATCAAGTACCACTATATCTAAGAGATGATACAGAAAGGAGTAGTAAAAGATTCAGTATGTTCCTATCGACGAGAAGGTAGCAGACGTGTTGACTAAGCCTCTATCAAGAGTGAAGTTTGAATACTTCAGAGACAAGCTTGGTGTGATCCAGAAGGATTTTCCCTCATGAGAGGGAGTTATGTGTTCCCCAGTAGCAGGAAGTGATGTGTTCTCTAGTAGCGAGAAGTGATGTGTTCCCTAGTAGAGGGAAGTGATGAGATCCCTAGTAGTGGGAGATACCCTAGCGCAAATTGGTACTCCAACGTCGGTTGGTATGCTAATCCAACGCAGGTTGGTACTCCAACTCAAGTTGATATGCTACCCCAATGCAGGTTGGTACTCCAACGCAGACTGGTATGCTACCCCAACACAAGTTGGTACTCCAATGCAGGCTGGTATGCTACCCTAGCGCAAGTTGGCACTCCAACATAGGCTGGTATGCTACCCTAGCGCAAGTTGGCACTCCAACGTAGGCTTGTATGCTACTCTAGCACAGGTTGATACTCGAACGTAGGCTGGTATGCTACACCAACACAGGCTGATATACTACCCCAACACAGGTTGGTATGCTACTCGAACACAGGTTGGTATGTTAACTGCAACGCAGGTTGGTATGCCACTCCAATGTAGCCTGGTACACTACTCCAATAAAAGTGCATAACTTCCTATGATATATAGATCCGTGATTGACAATAAGACAATGACCAAGTGCGCAGAAGTGCAGACGCAGTGATAATGATCATGACGAGAAGAATACCTTCCTTGCTAAGAGGGAGTGTTGAAGTTTGAGTGGCTTCAGAAGGTATTCTTATTGTATTTGACCAAGACAAAACCCTAAAGAATATTATTAGATTATATTTGCTAAGTCGACCCTATTGTACCTTGACAATAAAAATGTCAAATAGAAAGATAAAGTGTCGAGTTGGCCCGTACCTAATTTTAGGCTGGCCAAACTACTATTTATAAGGGAGGCCAGTGCCTCATTTGAACACTCACAACACAAGTTTTGTGGCTAAATAAGAAGTGCGCAAGTCTTGGAGGGAGAAGCTACTGCAGCTAGGAGGTCACGTTGTCAAGGTTCTCGGTTTATCTCTTGTGTATGTCTTGGTTAAGTGGTGTGCTAATCTTCCCTAGTCAAGGGTTAGAGGAGGTTCTTCTACTTTGTTAGTTCCCTCTTGGAGAGAGGCATTGTTCTTGGTTGGTGAATCTATATTGAGGAAGTTTGATGGGTTTTTCCCCTAGAGGGTTTTCCCAGGATAAATCTTGTATATGATGTGAATGTTATTCTTTCAGTGATACTTTATATGAAGTTATTGTGCTAGTGGTTTAAAAGTAAAAAGAACACTAATCTAATTAACTGCTTAAGACAAAAATTCAACACTTCGTTCCTTAGTTCAAACCGCTTCGTATCAGGATTATTCTCGGTCTAAACAACTTTCTCGGGCTCAGATTTACCTTCGACTTCTCTGAAGACCACATCTCGATTGTACACTTTTCTCCTTGATGCAGGATCCTAGAGATTATATCATTTCATCCCTTCTTTGTATCCAATGAAAATATATTTAACTGCCTTCTTGTCCAACTTGCTCCTCTTTTCTTTGGGAACATGCACAAATGCATCATAGCCAAACACTTTGAGATGTGCCACCAAATCATTCTTACCCGAACATACCTCATTTGGAGTTGTGTCGACTAGTGCCGATGAAGGAGACATATTCACCAGGTATTTTGCAGTGTCGACTACCTCCGCCCATAATTATTGTGCGAGCCCAACACCACTGAGCATGATCCTTGCCTTATCCATAAACATTCCATTTATTCTCTTGACAACTCCATTTTGTTGTGGGGTACATGGTGTGGTATTTTAGCATGCTATGCCACACTGCTTCATAACTTATCAAATTCCTTTCCACAAATTTCACCACCATTGTCATTCCTTGACACTTTAATCCTCTTCTCTGTTTGGATTTCCACAAGAGATTTAAACTTCTTAAATCTCTCGAAAACGTACGATTTCTTCCTCAGGAAATATATCCATGTCTTCCTAGAAAAATCGTCTATGAAGGAGACATAATATAGGGATCCACCAAGTGAAGGCACTGTAATTGGGCCAAACACATCACTATGCACCAGTTCTAGAATCCCATTTTCCCTTGTCACTCAAGATGGGAACCTCACCCAACTTTGTTTCCCAAATATGCAATGTTCACAAAAGTCCACTTCTAAACCACATGCAGGAAAACCTTCAAGCATACGTTTGATTTTCATAGCTCGAATTCCCTTTTCTCTAATGTGTCCCATCCTCTCGTGTAATATCCTAGTCGGGTCAAGTTCATCATGTCTTGCAAAGTCGGTTTGAACTGATTTGGCTCGAGTCGATTCAAGTTGTGTCGACGTCAAGTCGCAGTCGAGTCGATTTCAGGAGCAACGATGTTGTTGTATCAAGTCGAGTTGACATTCCCTAACAACTTGTACACTGTACCAATCCGAACTCCTTTCATTAAGACCATCGTACCATTGACCATCTTGCATGAATCCTTCTGAAACAGAGTATTCACACCTACATCACTCATCTTGCTGACAAATATCAATTTTCTTTCCAATATCGTAATGTGTAGCACACCTAGAAGGGTTATTTTCCCCCCATCTTGTAGTGTCAGTCAGACTCTTCCCCGTTCGACAATTCTGGTTGTCAATTCGTTCCCCAAGAACACATCACCCCCATCATATTGTTCATATTCACAAAACAATTCTGTATGTGGTGTCATATGATTGGATGCTCCTAAGTCAATGAACCAAACATCTTGATCCGACTGTGTACTGGTCGACGCCAGGTACACATCACCTCCTTTCTGTGAGGTCATCTTTCTCTCAGTCGATTTCTTCTCGTCGGATCTAGCACTGACTTATGTTGCCTTCGACTTACAATCCTTTTTATAATGTCCAGTTTTACCGCATTTCCAACATCTTCGCGTCGACTGAACGAGAATTTAGATCTACCCTTCGACTTGAACTTTCTACCGAAGAATTTGCTTTATCTCTGTCTACCAGTTGACTTCTCACTACCAGAGCATCTTTGGTTGATCCTTCCATGATATTTATTCTCATTTCTTTCGACAACAAAGAAGAAACCATGTCCTCTAGTGCTAGTGTGGGTGTATTACTCCCAATAACCACGATTAAGCTATCCCAGGAGTCTGGAAAAAACATAATAGGATGATACACTTCTCCTTATCAATGGTATTTATATCCACAAACAATAACTGGATTAACATGGTTTTAAACGCATTTAAATGCTCAGTCACTGAACTACCATCACTCATCCTCAAAAGGTACAGTTTCTTTCTGAGAAAAAACTTATTTACCAGAGATTTCGACTGGTATAAGCTTCCTAGCTTGGCCCATAGTTTCTTGGTCGAATCTTCACTCGAGACATTCAATAGCACCGAATCTACAAGACAAAGCCATATCGTACTTCTTTATTTTCTTTCGAGTTTCTCCCATTCTTGTGTCGACATACCTGTCCGCTGGGTACCTGGACAAAACCTTGTCCATTGTTCTCGATCTACAAGAAGATCTTCCATTTTAAGCTTCCAAAGATCAAAAATCTGGCCATTGAATCTTTCTATTTCTATTCTAAAACTGGTCGCCATTCTTTATCACGATCTTTAAAACAATTTATGACTTACGACTCTTAATGTACCTAGGGTTTAGTTCTCGGATTCAAGATTGGAAAATCAATATCTGATATACTCGCCAAAGCATTACACTGCTATGATAACTCACTTTTAAGGGCAGACCTAAGGTCTAATACCACATGACAAGAAATGCAGGACGCTTCCAAATTAATCCTAGGAGAAGAGAAGAATAATTTAATCAAGAAAGCAAATGACACAAGCAATCACAGAGCACATCGAGATTTTACACTGGAAACCCTTAAGCGAGAAAACCAACATTCCTTTGAGCATTTTTCTCTCTTGTTGTCTTATTGATTTAGAATAAAAGGTTACATGTTTAACCTTGGTCCACACCTAAGATAAAATCGACATCATACCCTCTTGCATAGGCAAGAACAACCCTATAGCCAATTTGACTTACATATGCATGACCAACAACCTACACTTACACATGCATTAACCTGCAAAAGTACATTCTATGATCACCTACAACATCAACCCTTACAACCTTACAACACGCCTCTTTATAGGCTTTACAACATGAAAACCCCTAAATATTGGCACCCACAAACGTTTTCAGATCCATGCATATCATTATCTACAAATCCTACAAAACCTGGGATTCTATTACAGTCGAGTCCAAGTCGGGTTTAAAAGTCGACTACCAGTCGACCTTCATTCGGTCTCTAGTCATTCGTCTCACACCCTCACTTCGACCTCTTGTTGGTTGACTTGTCGTCATTATCTTCGACTTGACTTTACCCGATCGACTTCCTCGAACTTCAAACTGTTGTCGATCCACCTGGACTTCGACCATTAGTCGATTCACCTCGACTAGACTTTCACTGCAAAGAATATAGCAACCCAAAAAACAAGACAATGAAAGAATATAGAGATATATTTGCCTCACCTTTACGGGTACCTTTGCATTGTCATGTAAAGCATGTAATTGATTTGACATTGAGTGCTCCTATACCTTGACCTAGTATACAAATGATTTGTTATGGAGAACAAAGAGATAAAATGTTGGATTCAATAGCTAATACAAAAGGGCTAAATTTGACCAAGCTCCAAATCTTGTAGGAGCCTAATTGTGTTGTTTCAAAAGAAGGACGGGACACAATGACTTTGTATTATTTATAGAACCACTAACAAAATCCTAGTTTAAAATTGGTTTCCAATCCCCCGAATCAATGGTATTATCAATTAGCTCAAGGACACCAAGTTTTCCAATAAGATTTAATCTAAAGTCGGGTTATCATCAGGTGCCAATTGAGCAAAGTAATGTGTGGAAGAGAACCTTCAAGTCTAAATAAGTTCTCTTTGAGTGGTTGGTCATTCCTTTTCGCTTGGCTAATTTCCAACAATGTTCACGAGGATGATGGAAAATATCTTGTGACCATTTACCGATTCATTTTTGGTTGTATATTTGGACAATATGCTTATATTCAATAGAACCTAGGAGGATAATTTGAAGCACATTCAACAAGCGATGAGTACCCTGCAACAACACAAGTTAAATGTCAATACAAAGAAGTGTTCATTTAATATGCAGAGAATTTAATATCTATGATACATTGTGTATTAGGGTAGTGTGCATGTGGATCAGACCAAGATCCAAGTCATTTGTGATTAGTTGGCCCTTAAGACACTAACGAGGCTCTATTGCTTCTTGAGCTTGGCCAACTTCTACCACATGCTTCTGAGATAGGTGACCGAGGGTGGATCCAAAGCTGAGTTTGTTTGGGTTGAGGCTAAACAAAAAACGTTAGAGGTCTAAAATGTTGCCTCTACTTGGAACAAGTCCTCATTCTTGTAGACTTGCAACAACCATTCGATATTGAGAGAGATGCTTCAGATTGTGTTGTTGATATAGTCCTCACTTAACACAAATATCCAATAGCCTACCATAGTGAGATAATCTTTGACGTAGTTTGTAGGTACCCCATCTATAACAAAGATATGTACTCCATTGTGCAAGCATGTCAACAATGGAAGTATTATATTATCAGAAAGGAAAAAATTATCCACATTGACCACTATCACCTGCAATTCATGCAGATGCAAAGAAAGCTGAAAAATGACCACCATTATAAGTGGTCCATGTACCTTTAACAATTCCACTTGAACATCAAGTACAAGAAGGGCAACACAAACTAAGTTGTGGTCTGCCTTAAATGACTTCCAATTGTGGCACTAAAGATAATGCTTAATTATTGTGGACACAAGACTTCCAGGTGGCCCTAATTGTATGATACTAATCCTAACTCTGTTGCTACATGTCATACACTATGCACAAGTAACAAATTTTAGACTTTCACCTGTAGGATGGACTTCTATGCCATCTAAGATATCTTTATGTTCCTTTAGGAAAGCATGAGAAGCTTATCTGAGAGATGCATTACATTTGAGTGGATAATACTTCGACGTGGAGAAAACAGTGACAATACTACATAAGTACTTCTACTCACCAAAACTATGATAGGATGTTAGCATGTATATTAGATAGTGCACCACTTGTGTCATCATTAAATAAATAATAAAGAAGTAGGGTTTGTACACCCCTCTAAATACTCTAGAAAAGTCTTGGGAGTTAGTCTCCATGGATTATATGTCAGGCATGCCCTCAACCAAGCATGGTAACAATAGTGTATTTGTGGTTCTTGATTAGTTCTACAAGATTGCCATTCTGGAACCCTGTAAGAAGAGTATCACAATAAAATTCATTGTTAAGTTCTTCTTCAAGCACACTAGGATTCATTTTGGGCATCTATAGAACATTGTTTCATATAGGGACAACATGTTCTTTGGTACTTTCTAGTCTAGCTCATGGTTACCGATGGACACAAAGTTGATAAAATGAACTTCCTCAAACCCCCAGGTCGAGGAAAAATAAAGGTAGTCAACATTATGATTGCGCATATCCTTGGAATATACAACTCCAAGAATCCAAATACACGGTGTTAAATCTTTCCTTATGTTCAATATAGACACAATAGATCCCTTCATGGTTCTATTGCCCATAACTCTTTTCAAGTGTGCTTGAGGTTCTAGCCACTAGCCCCTATTGACATATCTCTACCTATTTTGTTTACACGCAAATTCATCCCATGCTTAAATTAAGGCAAACAAAGGAACCAAATTTGTTAAAAGGACCCAACATATCCAACAACAATTTCTTCATATTTTGCATAAAGCCTATGCCAAGTACAAGCAATGACCTTGTCAACATTGAATTCCACACAAGCTTCGGTTCAATGATAAGGTGTGGTTGCACTTGCAAAAATAGTGACTCACAATCCTCCATAAGAATCTCATACTACTACGATATGGGCCTTACATCATCACCAAGGTTGTGGGTGAGAATATTTTAGATTAAGTATTCCACCTTTCTTGGCTTGTACCCTGTATTTAATGTGGAACTGCTTCAATCATATTTTCTATCACTATTGAATACCTTAGAGGTGGTAGAGCACCCGACCCATACATAACTCAACCCTTGCTACATTGAGCAAGCTATAATTGATCAGATCATGGACACCAATATGAAGGGAAATATCCAACAAAATGTAGAACTCTGTTGGGTTATCATAGCAGGGCAACTACTTCACTAGTGTAAGTGGTTCACCAAGAACCAAATTAAATAAAAGTTTTCTCATATGATGGAGGAACTTGATGCAATTGAGACCATTGCTTCCTAAAGGGGGATGAATGATCTAGGTGGATATAGGTGGCCACCCAGATATTCTATGTAACATCCCCAGTTCTAATCCCCATTAATTATAATGTAATTGTATAAATGTGAATTGGGTTGGTAAGTCGATGTGTTGGGGCGAAGAACCCGTATTGATTTATTGTGGTCAGGGGTTGAATTGCATATAATGAACATTGAAATAATTAATAAAAGTGATAATTGTTGTCTGTGATATGAAAGGGACGAATAACTATGGGGGGCTATGATTCCACAAGAGAGAGGGGGGTCCAAGGGGGAATTATGCATAGGTATTGATCCAAACCCATATTCATGAATTATTGTCATTGTATATAACCTTGTAATTTGATGTGGAGTGCGCTGAAATAACTCCTGTAAGAGGGTGGGTGTGAGGAGTCACATCCCACAATTATTGGAGAGCATGGGCATGAGTACAATCAGTTTGGGGAAGAGTGTAAGTCAAACAAGCAAACAAAAAGGGGAAATTTGTATGGCCAAGGGGGCAGTTTTTGGACAATCACGTTTTTGGATGGAGAAAAATTTTTACATCCAATTTTTGGGTAGCAAGGGAAGAGCACAGGGTTGGGAAGAGGACCAACCATGGTACACTTGAAGGTAGCCTTTGTTTGGTTGTGATTTATGTTGAGAAAGAGGCATGTGTGCCTGTAAAAATGGGTTGTAAGCCTGTAGTGTGTTTTCTTGTTGAGGAAATGACTCCAAAGCCCTGTGTGGGCTACTATGAAAACTCCTTGGGAAGTTGAGAGTTCCTTAGGGTCCCTATTTGAGAGTTCTTTTCCAACCGAGTGCACTAAGGGCCTTAATAAATGAATGGTACAACCTTAGGGACTGTGAGTAGTGAAGGGGGTACATTCCTTGGGTAGTGCAAGTTGTGGGAAAATAGAGAGATGGAGAATTGGAACTGTTGTAGGAGTAGAACCCAGGTTGGGGGTTGCTATGTGTGTGGAGAGTGGAAAATCAATGGGTTAGATCCCCTTGTGAACTCATAGTCACAGCTCGGGGGTGGCTTGTTGTTGAGAAAAAATGAACATCAAGGCCTATGACTGGGACGTTCATCCTTCATATGCAGCCAATTGGTTAATTACTAACAAAAAAGTGTTTTTGTTCTATTCTTATGTTATTCCGCCATGTAAATGATTTATATGAATGTTTTGAGTTCATTTTTTTCCTGAACAATAGCATTCAAGTTTAATATATGTTGTTGGATGCTTTTGGAATTGTGGTATAGGTCAATTGGTTAAATTTGTATGTGATATGTAGTTGGTAAGCTACAATAAATTAATTAGCAGTAAATCTTATTGATTTAATGGGTTTCTACATTGTAATGCTCCTTGGTTAAGTTGGGGAACATTATAGAATGGTATCAAAGGTCAAGGTTCAACACTAAACTTGTGTGGAGTAGCAACCAACATGAATTGAACAAATTTGTGGTTGCAGATTTCGTCCTATGATGGATTTGGAGAAAAATGGTGAACTAGAGTGAAATCCCCAAATTATGAGGAGATTTCAAATTTAAATGCTTCAGAACAATCAAAGAAGAGAACTTATGGAGTTGAGTTGCAGGTTGCATAGTTGATTTTGGCCTAGAGGGTAAAAATCCTATAAGTCTAAGGGCGATCATGAAGTTTAGTAATTGACGACCCACATTAATTCGACCTGGAGAATCGTCCGTTGAGATTCAATCACAAAAAATAGAGCAAGGCATTCCCAAAAAGGGCTTCAGGAAGAAGGTTTCAGAAGGATTTGGAGTCGGGCATGAGTTTAAGTCCGAAGGAAGAAGCCTGAAAGAATGCGAGTCGTCGGATCAATCGGGGTCATTCTCAGCAGTCGGATCTCGCTGAGATGTTCTTTCGAAAAAGTGTTTTCATGAGAGATCGTTCTGAAGGTTGGGCGTGTTTTGGAATCCGATGGATTTAGTCTGACGGAGGTAACTCGTGCATAGTTTTGGGAGCCTGAGATGATCATGGTCGTTCAACAGTCCGATTGCTAACTGTATGATCTATCGTTCGAGCATGTTTCCTTGGAAGGGTTGAGGGTGAAAGAGGAATCCATGTAAGATGCCATGTCAGAGGGCATGTCATCAAGAGTAGGTGAATTAGAAAATTCCACGTGGAAGTCGAGTGCATGGCTTTGAGAAGAATGGTTCTCAAGAGCCTTCAGAAGAGGGTTATTGGAAGGTTCATTCAGGGAGCAGGTTTCGATGGATGAAGTCCGACAGAGAGAACCCAATAGGATATCGAAGCTTAGAGTTTGGAAAGGATTAAGGAACATGGTGAGTTGTGTTTTCGACAGAGGGTTTCTAACGGGAAGAATCATATAGTGTTTCAGACTGTGGATTTCAGAGACATCCGCGTACCAATCAATTTGGACTTCCATTGGAAAGAGTCCGAGAAAGAGCTTTTGACAATCCTGCAGAGGTCTAGAAACAACTTGGCAAAGCCAAGAATATCAACGATTGGGATTGATTCTGATTTTGAGAGCAACAGTTTAGATCTAAATATCGATACAACAATAAATTAATGAATTTTTCCATGAAAAATTCCAATTTTTGAATGTCTTCATCTTGCAGGGCATTTTTTGGGGCCTAAACAGTGTTTTTATAAAATCAAATTTGTGCAAAAGTGTTTGTCTTTGTTTCTGCTTCTAAAATTATAAAGCTCAGAGAGAGCTTTCCAACAAGCTAAATTGTTCTCCAAACGAAGCTTGTATGAGGGAGTTACAACCAAAACGATCAAGGGTAAAATTTAGTACCATATTTCTTTTAGAGGGCATAACTCGTAGATCAAGAGTCAGTTTGGGGCCCATGAGTAGTCCATGAAAATATATTTAACCATAAAGTGCAGCCATGGAGCCATATTTGTAATCTGAGTATGTAAAAATGTGCGGAAGGAGAAAGAAGGCACTTGTAGCATACATGACAAAAAATGTAAAATAGTCAAAACTTATGCAGGTTGTAATTATCAGTCTTGAGCCCGGTTAAGGGTGAAATGAAGGAAGATTGTTCAGAAGATAGTCATAGACATACCCAATTGAGATTGTGTCAAAATACCAACGGATTTTTTGTAGGGATGCATAAACATGGCTAGAATTGCTAAGCCAGGATAAAGTGCAAAGGGGCAAAGTTGTCATTTCCATATTGTTGCAGATTTTGACTAGAGCATCGGTTTGAAAATCCAAGAGTTGTTGTGATTTCAGTGTTAGCAGTATTATCTATGTCTCATGGAAAAGTTTCCTTGGTATTGATATATTTACCCCTGTAAGTGACAAAATCTAGTGTTTGAAATTATTTTTCATTGAGGAGAAGGTGTACAAAAATGTTAAATTGGTAACATTCAATTGACTACATCCTTTTGCTCATTGCTCACAATTGAGCAAGAAAGTAGTCATTGGAAATCTATTGGATAGTAGAATCCAAATATCCACTCAAAATTTATTTTTGAGCTAAATGATTCTCAAGGAAGCAGAAGGAAGTTTTCTGGCGGACTTGAAGGACACCATTGAGCAAAATGGAATTTCAGGAAGCCGTAACTTTTAGCTCAAAAATCAGATTGAAGCATGAGTATGGTCATTGGAAAGGTAATTCTGAAGGAAACATAATAGAAAGCCTAATTTTCTATGAGAGCATCGAGTTTATCGTTAAAATTATAGGAGGAAGTGGAATTAGATTCCATGAACCTTGTAATTACCCAATGTGAAGATGTTCCCAAATAATGTCAAAATTTGGAGAAACATTTCCAAGTAATAGAGTTGAGTGCTAGGGGTGATTGTTGGGTAAAGAAGAGTATTGAAACTCATAATAATGCCTACACATAAGTATATAGGCTCACTTGAAGTGAAACGACCAAATAAGGGGAAAATGTGGTTGAACTTATTAACAAGGCATTGATTAAGAAGCAAAGAAACAATCTAGCAAAGAATGTTGGGTGATGAAATTCTAGCAGGAAGATAAGATTCCAAAATTGAGCATTGTGTGGGTCTGTTTTAGATTTATTCCAGGGTCGATAAGACAAAGGAGTAGGTTAAGATTGTGCAGTTATTTGAAGCATCAAGA
>JASDQU010306485.1:41553-52399 GCA_032191745.1 Picea mariana | reverse complement strand
TCTCAATTGTGAAACAATGGTTTTCTATGGCATGAGAAGTATTGATTTTGTTAAAAAAACATTATTTCCCCTACTATTGAGTGTAAATACCATAATTTTTGTTTTATAATTATAATATATTTTAGTGAAATGTTACTTTAGTATCGATATGGTTGGTTGGGTCATGGTTAGGGAATACGATTTGGAGTACTTACCAAAACATAACCCGATTTTGGAACTTGGTTTTCCTTGTCGAGACAAGTATGTTCTTCCCTTTTGTTCTTGTAAAACAAAAAGAAAAGTTGATATGGAAACTCTCGAGGTTGTATTTATATTGATCAATGTATATGGTATATCGACATACCTCCCCTTACATTTATGTTGATTGGTGTATTTAATACATTGGGATATCTCCCCTTCCTACATACAAGTCATGACTTTTTCTCTTATTCTCTAGATTTTTTTTGCTTCTAGTAAATTAAAGGTGACAACGGGAGATGTGTACCTATTTTTACTAGCTAACAAAGCTAAATATAGTTACCTTGACTCATGTGTGTTTAGAAATCATTGTTATATATATATATGAAAAATAATATATTAATTTATCCATCACATTCAATGATTTAAAACATTGTATCCTTTACTATAAAAAAAAACAAATTCCCCACTTATAAGGCTTATATGTGTGAGTGAGAAAATGAATTTCTTTTCCAGTATTATTTTGGAACCACAATACTATTTTGTAACATGTTTAACTTGGAGCATGCACTCCACAACTCCTTATATGAAGAGAAATGCATGCAAATCAAATCAAAGAATGATGAACCACTGAAATGATTTTGATGATCAAAAGTGGGGTGGTCAAAGTTATGACATACATATTGATAGTGTAGCACTCAAACCCAAGGATTCAAGAACATTTTTGTCAATCTATTTGTTTCTCAAGTACTTAAACCTCCTTTTATGATTCGAAATGGATCATTATATAATTTGTCATATAGTTTGGTACTTTCTAGGTAGAAAATTTGGAGCTATTATCTTGTAGGGCCCATTTTAGGGGCAGGTCTTGCTTTGGTGATTTGGGGTCCATAAACTTCCAGAGTCTATTTGAGGCCTTAAACGACCATTTTTGGGGTCAAAACTATCTTAACAATTTTTTAGCCTCTTATCATTTTTCTATGCATTGATAGCTTTCCAACGGTGCAAAAATCACCTCAATTAAAGTTCGTATGAGGAAGTTATGCCTCCCTTAAGTTGACCTATCCTATTGATCAACATGATACTAAGTGGATGCTGCATCAACTTCCATTACTCGCACATGTGGAGCTAGCCACCTATGGACTTTAAAGAAGATTCTAGAAACCCTAACCCTAACCTAGTTGACTATTGAGACTGTTATCCCCTATTCTAGGAATAACTAAGGAGATTATGTCTTGAGGCCCACAGGTCCTAGACATGGAGTACTTAGAGCCATATGATTTGAGCTTGGCCCTGGATGGCCCATCTTTTCTTTAGTGCGTCCCATCTATCAACAATAGAAACATCCATCCCATTGACCTGATTTTGAAGTAGCAGTGGTTCTTGCTCCATGAGGTAATGAGTCTAGGTATCATGGTATGTGTCACTCTGATTTTTGAAGCATTTGAATATGTGCAGTGAACTCTCTTTTGTTTCATGACATTTGCTTGGAAATTATTCTCTTTAACTTGTTCATACCCGGGGTGGGTGACAAAGTGCCCTAGTAAGCTGGTTCCTTTAGGGATGAGTTGCCACTAGGTGGGTCTATAAAATTTCAATGTCCATTCCTTCCATACTTACCACTTTTCATCATTGTCCCTCTCATCTTCCCCTACCTTGGTTCGGGCATTGGATTTTCCAAGCTAGTAAGGGTTGTACCTTGCCTTGTGGGAAGAAGGGGCTAAAGGCCCAGAGGGTAAAAGTAGCTGGAAAAAGTTAAAATCCAAAATGAAACCTTGAGATGCTTCACCCAGGGATTCCCGAGAAAGCAATAAATGGCTTCTTAGTAAGAAAAGGGAACCTATAAAATAAAATAAAACTCAAGATCTAGTTGGTGGATAAGAGGTATCATCATGAGATGGCCTATTAGGTCCATGGGCATGTAGCGGTATGACACTACCATCTATCTGGTCACCAAACCAGGGTAGTGTCTCTTGGTGGCATAGCCAAGAGAAAGGGGGTCTCATCACGATCCAACCTTCTCATTTTCGTGAAATGCTTATGGGTAACGTTGTCACCACTGGTCACCACGCCAAGAAAGTGTCCCCCAACTATTCTCTTTAAAATAAAAAACAATAAGATAAAGAATAAAAGGCATTGAATGGGCTATGAAACAATGGCATCCATGACAAGGTGCAACTCGCCCTCTATAGAGGCACCCACAGGTAAGACCTACATTTCCCTATTATCACTGCACCCCTTGCCCAAACATTCCCTTTTCCATTTCATACACTTACATGACCTAGATTGGTCTTCACCTGGGAAACACCTCAAACTTGAGCAGGATTATCCCAATAGGACATACTGAGACCCTCTCCAAACCTGACTTGTTAAATTTCATAACGTCTTTGAGCATTTGTCTCGGTAAAGGGAGGTTTGATGCAAAAGTTTGGGTAATTTGATTATTGGATGTGATTGACATTGTTATGATCCCTGTGACTTATGAGCCCATGGAGGGCGTACTTATTGTTGCTGCAGGACCATGCCCGGTGGATAGGTACATATGGGGAAATGATTAGCTCGAACCTCCATGGGGCTAAAAGCCAACTAGATGGATGTTGTGACCCCAACCAGGGGCAAAGAGACACTAGAGGCTTGCACCAGAGAAAAAGAAGGACGTTCCACCAGAGACACTTTGGCAGACTTGGACCTAGGGGGATCTTTCTCTCCCCCCTGAATTTTGGCCTTGGAAGGCCCATGATGTCACCCTTGTGTCCCTAGACGTCACCCAACGTCAGATGGACACGATGGAGGCAATTGTGTGCTAGGTGGCACATGTGGCATCATCCAGAGGCCTTGGAAGGCCTAACATTTTGTTGATGGAGCCTGACATCCCACTTATGAGGCCCAACATCACCCTAGGTGGGCATGACATAACCTCTATTGCACATTTTAGGGTTTAATTCTTTGAATTTATGTAAAAACTAGATTTTTGATGTAATTTGGCCATGCCGGCCTTTTTTGACCTAAATTTTAATTATAGGTCATTTATATCGTATAAATAGAGAGATAAAAATCTCAGTTTTTCATCATCTTTCACTCACATAAGTCCGAGGTCTGAAATTCATCCCTCTTTAGGGGTTATTGACTGAAATTAAGTGGTGCACAACTTTTGGGAGAGGCTAATCTTGGTGTATTTTGACATTTTTTCATGGTGGAAAGTCTTCAACTAGGGTTTGTTGCTAGACTATTGATGAAATAAGTAAATATGCAATTCTTAATTTTATTTTGAATGATAATGGTGAATTTTCTTGTTCATATCAAAGATTATGAAATTGCTAGTTTGAAACCCTAGGGGAAAAACATATGTTACTATCTTTTTCCTTATAATTTTCCACCTACTTGAAATTGCTAGAGAACACTTCTTTTGAAGTACACACTAGAGCCCTACCATTGTAGCACTCTAGTAGCATTACTTCATTTTCTTCATACATTTTACTTCAAATTTAATCTAAGGAAGAAGGAAATCGCCAGGGCCTAAGGTTACTTATTTTCTAGCAATCATTCCTTCTAGAGTTTAGACCTTGAGGCCTTAGGCTACTAACACCTCAATCATCTCATCCATCCCTTTAGATTATTTATCATCATTGTTATTTCCTCTAAGAGTTGTTGTTTCTAACCTTGACTCCATTACTTTAAAAGGCACTAGTCCACTCCTCACAAGTGATTGATTGACCAAACAACTCTTAAACTATCTTCCCTAAGACTTCTACTAACTTATATCGACTTTAAGCTAGGCTAACTCACTGAATACTTTGTTGGTGTTTCAAAACATTGCTACAACCATCTATAATAGCAACAAATTCATCCTAAAATCAAGATTGAAAGTTGATTAGACATTACCATAATTTCTTCTGACAATTGTTATCATTATGTCATCCTAAGGCTATTGTTTCTTGTCATTCTTAAGCATTATTGAGGCATAATTGTTGTGGTTGTTGCTAAATATTCATTGTTGTTGTTAATATTTGCATTGCTTCAATTCTATATCATCTTGTTTATCTTTCAGAATTTTGTGGTTTTATGAAGCATTGACATCATATGGTACTTGCAATTGCACTTCTTTTCTATTTGTTGTCTTGTTCTGGGAAGGTACACCTAATTTATCTTTTTCTTCATCTCAGTAAAACTTTGGAACTTTTGATCTAGGTGACCTGTGAGAGGGGTGGGACTTTATTATAGCTTTTACCTTAGCCTTCTCAAACCCTCAGGTCACCGAGGATGTCTCCCATGGGGTACTGTGACATACTCCTAAATAGAAAAAGGTTTCCTATTAAGGTAACAGTGATAGGTCATCCTCCTTGTTATGCCAATTATGTGGCCACTTGCCTTGGGATTTTGGGGCAAGTAAAAATTGTGCGATAACATTTTAGCACCGTTGCCAGGGAATACCAAGTCAATTTCCTCAAGACGATACTTTTTCGGTAAGCCTTTTCTCAAAAGCATTTTATCTCAAAAAGCTTACTTGACGACTCCACTGAGGGTGATTCCCTCTTTTCTCTTTAATGATCCCTAGAAGAGTTATCTGGCGACTCCACGGATGACAAAGCCAATTAGGGCTTCTCAATGGGACCCAGGAAATTTTAAACCCTTGGATATGAGTAAAGTTCCGGGTTACCCTCGACAAATGGCCTCAAGGTACGAAAAATGGCTCCATAGATTCATTGGTAGTGATGGGGTTAGAGTCGACAATCACATGGATGAATTTTGGCCTTTCTTTCAAATCCACCCTATCAGTGATGATGATGAGGATTTGGCAATGAAACTTTTCTCTGCGATTCTTCATGGCAATGCTAGGGAATGGTATGACGATCTCCCTGATGCTAGCATCACATCCATGGACCAGTTAGAAGAAACCTTTCTCAAGAGATGGGGTATTAAATTGGAAGATATCCAATTGCTGCTAAAAATACTCAAGTATATAAAACAAACTAAGAATGAGAGTGTCAGGGAACTCCAGGATAGTTTTGAGAACTTGTTGTATCATATTCCTTGAATCCATCGTCTTGAAGACAAGTACCTTGTTTATCTCTATACCAATGCACTCTTAGTGAATTTAGGGTCCCTCCTAAATAAAAAGGGCCTAAAAACAATCAATGATGCCTATGACATGGCCATACAAGTTGAGGTGAATATCTCTTTGTCCAAGAGAAAACACGTCTTTTCTCTAGAAACTGGAATTGATGACCCCAAAGGTACCCTAGATGCTCTTAGTTTGGAGAGATCAATTTCCCTTGAAGTCTTTGAAGGAAGGGAACAAGTCATCAACCAACAAGAGGTTGAGGAGAGGGATCCTAATGAGGGTTTCCAGTCCCATGAGGAAGAAAAAGAATTACTCATGCTTCTACTAAGGACAATGAGGACCTGGTTGAAGAGCCAGAGACTGAAGGTATCAAACATGATGATGAAGTATTGATGAATGCTCCTCCCTCCGATGAAGCCATCCAAGAGCCTGTTCCTCTTGCATAAAAAGAAGAGGATGAGGTTAGTCACGTTCCTTTTCAAGTTTGTGATGATGCCCTAGTCTATTATTTAGAAGGGGAAGAAGAAAGGGCATCCTTGGACAAGACATATCCTCTTTATTATGAAGTTGAAGATGTAGAGACAAGTCATGAGGACAAAACAATGACGCATGCTATTCCATTTAGTGACGTTATCCAAATATTCAAAGCTCCTACACAAGAAGAAGTAAACACGGTAAGTTATTGTCCTTTCCAAGAGTATGATGATGCTTTATTTTATGATTTGGAAAGTGAAGAAGTGTTAGAGGGTCCCTTGGATGTTTTAATCCCTTCATGCTATGATAAAGGTGATGACTTTCTTGATAATATTGACGAATTCATACATGTCGGAAAGTGTAAATGGGATGTGATAGAATATGATGGGGATCCCATTTACAACATTGAGGGTCATTTCCAAAAGTTGCCTTTACAACTATCATACGAGGTTACTAATAATTTTGACATTTGACAACAAGGAGATGATATGATTACAAACCTTTTTCACACACCCAAGGATGACCTGGTGCTATTTTATCCTAGTGATTTTCAGTCATACCTTCAGGATTTTGATGAATATTCCTTTGAGCACTTGGATTTATTCCATGAAGAAGATTATCAACCATCGTTGTGCTTAGATATTGATAGAGGTGAGGACATTACTTGCCCAAAGAAGGATCGTTGTGGCAATGTCTTCCAACTCCCTTTGGCTATTTTATCTTGATATGTCACTGAAGGTGTACTTGGGAATCATGTCCTTTGTCTTGAGTTTTCTCTGAGGCAAAGCTTACTTTTAGAATTCAAGGGTAGGTTGAATAAGTCAAGAAGAAGTTTATTATCTCAATCTTTCAGCCTTCCCTTAAGAAATTGTCAGTCATTCTGTAGGTTCTTGCTAGTCCCTTCCCAGACCTCAGATTGTGAAGACGTCCGAGGTAGCCAACCTTCAGACTCTTTGGGTTAGTCTATTGAACCTTTGATTTTTCATGATCCCTTTTTGAGATGGATTGAGCACTTTCCTTAGAGTATGACTTAGCACCATTTTGTCCCTCCCACCCACCTCCATGAGTTAGAATTTATGATTTCCAATGATACAATACATTTTCTAACTCATGTTATTTTTGTGCTTAACTTATCATTGTTTTGGTTTATGATGAAGCACAGAGACAAGTATTATGAGACATTGCTAGGATGGTTTCACTGGCTATTTGACTACACCTAGCATTCAACCAACATGTAAGTACAAGTAAGTAGGTAGGCATTTGCATTCATTGTATAAACCATCTTCATATCATGCTAGAGTAGTGTAGTTGTAGTTTCACTTCCATTTGTATATATGCTTGCTTACTTTTATTTCATTGTATCGTATATGAGCCAAGGGTGATATCACCACCCCAAAAGATTCCTAATTATTTTTGTTGAGATCTAGTAGATTACAGGTCATGCCAGAGATGTTGAGGTTCTCACGTGCACTATGGTGAGCACATGTCCCCAAGTTGGAGCTAGATGTTATCCCCTATCCTAGGGATAACTAAGGAGATTCCCACAGGTCCTAGACATGGAGTACCGAGAGCCATATGACTTGAGCTTGGACCGAGAGGACCCATCTTTTCTTCAGTGCATCCCATCTATCAGCAGCAGTAGCATCTATCCCATTGGCCTGATTATGAAGTAGCAGTGAGTCTTGCTCCATGAGGTAATGTGTCTAGGTATCATGGTATGTGTCACTCTCATTTTCGAAGCATTTGAATATGTGCACTGAACTCTCTTTTGTTTCATGACGTTTTCTTGGAAATTATGCTCTTTAACTTGTTCATACTTGGGGTGGGTGATAGAGTGCCCTAGTAAGCTGGTTCCTTTAGGGATAAGTTGCCACTAGGCAAGTCTATGAAAGGTCATTGTCCATTCCTTCCATACTTACCACTTTTCATCATTGTGCCTCTCAGCTTCCCCTACCTTGGTTCAGGCATTAGGTTTGCCAAGCTAGTAAGGGTTGTACCTTGCCTTGTGGGAAGAAGGGGCTAAAGGCCCAGAGGGTAAAATTAGCTGGAAAAAGTTAAAATCCAAAATGAAACCTTGAGATGATTCACCCAAGGATTCCCAAGAAATCAATAAATGGCTTCTTAGTAAGAAAAGGGGACCTATAAAATAAAATAAAACTCAAGATCTAGTTGGTGGATAGGACGTCTCATCATGAGCCAAACTATTAGGTCCATGGGCATGTAGCAGTATGACACTACCATCTATCTGGTCACCAAACCAGGGTAGTGGCTCTTGGTGGCATAGCCAAGAGAAAGGGGGTCTCATCACAAGCCAAACTTCTCATTTCCATGAAATGATTGTGGGTAACATTGTCACCACTGGTCACCACGCCAGGGTAGTGTCCCCCATCTATTCTCTTGAAAAGAAAAAGCAATAAGACAAAGAATAAAAGGCATTGAATGGGCTAGGAAACAATGGCATCCATGACAAGGTGCAGCTCGCCCTCTACAAAGGCACCCACAGGTAAGACCTACATTTCCCTGTTATCATTGCACCCCTTGCCCAAACATTCCCTATTCCATTTCTTACACTTACATGACCTAGATTGGTATTTACATGGGAAAAACCCCAAACTTGAGGAGGATAAGCCCAATAGGACATCCTGAGACCCTCTCCAAACTTGGCTTGTTAAACTGCATAACGTCTTTGAGCATTTGTGTGGGTAAAGGGGGGTTTGATGCACATGTTTGGGTAATTTGATTATTGGATGCGATTGACATTGTTATGATCCCTATGAATTATGAGCCCATGGAGGGCGTACTTATTGATGTTGCAGGACCATGCCCGATGGACAGGTACATATGGGGAGATGATTAGCTTGGGCCTCCATGAGGATAAAATCCCACTAGATGGATGATGTGACCCCAACTAGGGGCAGAGAGATACCAGAGGCTTTCACCAAAGAAAAAGAAGGACGTTCCACCAGAGATACTTTGGCAGACCTGGACCTTGGGGGATCTTGCTCCCCCCCCTGAACGTTGGCCTTGGGAGGTCGATGATGTCACCCTTGTGACCCTAGACATCACCCAATGTCAGATGGACATGATGGAGGTAGTTGTGTGCTAGATGGCATGTGTGGCATCATCCAGAGGCCTTGGAAGGCCTAAAGTTTTCTCATGGAGCCCGACGTCCCACTTATGAGGCCCAACGTAACCCTAAGAGGGCATGATGTCACCTGTATTGCACATTTTAGGGATTAATTATTTGAATTTATGTAAAAACTAGATTTTTTATGTAATTTGGCCATGTCGGCCTTTTCTGACCTAAATTTTAATTAAAGGTCATTTATATTGTATAAATAGAGAGATAAAACTCTCATTTTTTCATCATCTTTCACTCACACAAGTGTGATTTTTGAAATGCATTCCTCCTTAAGGGTTATTGGCTGAAATTCAGTGGTGCACAACTTCTTGGAGAGGCTAATCTTGGTGTATTTTGGCATTTTTTCATGGTGGAAAGTATTCAACTAGGGTTTGTTGCTAGATTATTCTTGATGAAGTAAGTAAATCTGCAGTTCTTCATTTTATTTTGAATGGTTATGGTGATTTTTCTTGTTCATATCAAAGATGATGAAATTGCTAGTTTGAAACCTTAGGGGAAAAACATATGTTACTATCTTTTTCCTTATAATTTTCCACCTACTTGAAATTGCTAGAGAACACTTCTTTTGAAGTATACACTAGAGCCCTACCATTGTAGTACTCTAGTAACATTACTTCATTTGCTTCATACATTTTACTTCAAATTTAATCTAAGGAAGAAGGAAATCGCTAGGGCCTAAGGTTTCTTATTTTCTAGCAATCATTCCTTCTAGGGTTTAGACATTGAGGCCTTAGGTTACTAACACCTCAATCATCTCATCCATCCCTTTAGATTATTTATTATCATTGTTGTTTCCTCTAAGAGTTGTTGCTGCTAACCTTGAATCCATTACCCTAAAAGGCACTAGTCCACTCCTCACAAGTGATTGAATGACCAAACAACTCTTAAACTATCTTCCCTAAGACTTCTACTAACTTCTACAGACTTTAAGCTAGACTAACTCACTAACTAATTTGTTGTTGTTGGAAAAGATTGCTACAACCATCTATAGAAACAACAAATTCATCCTAAAAGCAAGATTGAAAGCTGATTAGACATTACCATATTTGCTTCTGACAATTGTTATCATTTTGTCATCCTAAGGCTATTGTTTCTTGTCATTCTTAAGCATTATTGAGGCATAATTGTTGTGGCTATTGCTAAATATTCATTGCTGTTGTAAATATTTACATTTCTTCAGTTCTATATCAGCTTGTTTATCTTTCAGAAGTTTATGGTTTTATGAAGCATTGACATCATATGTTACTTGCAAATTGCACTTCTTTTCTATTTTTTGTCTTGTTCTGGGCAGGTACACCTAATTTATCTTTTGCTTCATCTCAGTAAAAATTTGGAACTTTTGATCTGGGTGACCTGTGAGAGGGGTGGGAATTTCTTATAGCTTTTACCTTAGTTGTCTCAAACCCTCAGGTCACTAGGGACGTCTCCCCTGGGGTACTGTGAGATACTCCTAAATAGAAAGAGGTTTCCTACTAAGGTGACAGTGATAAGTCATCCTCCTTGTTATGCCAATTCTATGCCCACTTGCCTTGGGATTTTGGGGAAAGTACAAATTGTGTGATAACATAGACATTATTAAATACCGAGCCAATATGATAGGAAGGGGTCTTGTTCTTATTTGTATTAAGTATTGTTCCAAATTAGAGCAAAGCATTGGGAGTGGGAGATTGAAGAAGAACAAAGGAAGTATAAGAGCATGTGGCAACCATACAGGTCACAGTGTTAATGGTGACTCCATAGTGAGTGCACTTTCTTTGCATTTTCATTTCATAATTGAGAAGAAAAGAGCAAGACATTTGCTTGAACTTCTAGTTGGGTTTTTCCCAAATTGGATTCTCCGATGATAGATCGTTTGTTTATTGTGTGGGTGGTGTTTTATTTTAGTATTTTGTGCGCTAGGCTAGTAATATATTAAGTCTCGATCTAAAGAAAAACATTGCATAATATTGTAATATCTATTGTAACAAATTGTTTTAGTTGTATATCCACAT
>JASDQU010306485.1:15588-32139 GCA_032191745.1 Picea mariana | reverse complement strand
TTTGTTGTTTTACATAATTAAGCACATGGGGAGATACTTTGACAAGATGATCAACTGGTTGCAATGGTTGTATGACTTCACCTGAAATCACCTATCGCTTGATATTCAGAGCCCCAATGCCTAAGGTAAGTAGGCACAAGTATACCAGGAGATGTTGCGGTTCTCATGCACTCTATGACAAGCACATGTTGCCAAGTAGGAGCCAGATGTTATCCCCATTTTGTGGGATAACTAAGGAGATGATGTCTCAAGGCTGTTAGGTTGCAGATATGGAGTGTCGAGAGACCACATGACTAGCAGTGTCCACTTTCACATATGGAAGCCCACTCTATCACCACAGTTTGGATCCATCGTCAACACATCCACCACACCAGATAGCTTCTGGAAGGTAGATGGGTCTTGCTCCATGCGATGCAAGTAAGGTATTGTGGCAGGGAATCACCCTAATATTTGAGGCATTTAAGTATGTTGTATTAAAGTTGCTTTTGATTAAAGAATGCCTGCTTGGACATTATGCTTTTGACCCTGTTTCACCTTTGTGAGTGTCATCGATTTCCTAGAACTTGGCCAACTTTTGGGGAAGGGTTGCAACTGGGGGTCCCTTGAGAGGTTATTGTACCATTCCTGACCATACTTACCACTTTCCGCTCATTTACTCTCCCATCATATTTCCCTCTTCCAGGCCCTTTGAATTTAAGTGACCCAAGAAGGGCATGTACCTCATTTCATGGGAAGAAGGGGATGAAGGCCCAAGGGGATGGTTGCTAGAAAAAGATAAGAGTCTCAAATATTAACCTTATATATGCTTGCCCAAGGATTGAGAGGACAATGAAATGTCTCTAATAAGAAACTAATGGGACCCGTAAAAGAATGACTAATAACAAAATGCTAATGAGGGAGGAGCATGTGTGGGCACTATTTTTATTGCTTAATTAGAAGCCCCACGCATGATTCCAACTTGGGGAAGCGTTATGTGACCAGGGTAGAGTTAAGGTGGGCACAATTTTTCATGCTTAGGTATAAGCCCCACCTTGGCTTCAAATTGGAAACATCTTAAGAGAATAAAAGTCAATAAAAGGGCTTGAAAAAATGTTGCATTGAGGAACAAGGTGCAACACACCCCCTACAAAGGCACCCATAAATGAGATAATATGAGCCCTTGTATGTCATGAAACTCATTGACCTATAAATTCTAACCTCTATCCACCTCATCATCCACTACATGAACTTGAAGGGGAATCCTTGGGAGCACCCCCTACTTGAGAGTTTCAGTCTACCTATTAGGACTTTTATGACACCCCTCCCATAAATAAACTTGGTCAATTGTATAGGGTCTTGGAGAATTTGTTTAAATTGATGAGGTAGTTTTGATGCACATGTTTAGGTGCCTTATTTTTTAGATGTGGTTTTCACTTGCCATGATATTTTGACTTGATATCCTTGGAGGGCATGCCTATTTGTTTTCAGGACCTTGTTTGGTGGACAGTTTTGGAGGAACAAGTCTATCTTGGGCTTCCATGGGGCTTGAATCCCACAGGTTGGATGCCAAGGGTCCGCATTCCAGATCTGATGAATTTCCTTTGGAGGCCTAGAAGACACCTTGGAAGACATGACCTAGCCCTCAAATTCGAAATGATTTGCCTAGGAGGGGAAAATGTCACTTCTTGAGGCTTGATGTCACCTAGGGCTAGGGTTTGTAGTGATGGAGGTATTGCGCATTGACACTTGGTATGATTTGACTGGAGGAGACATGGATTGACCCTAGCACATGAAGAGGAGGCTCTAGGAGCCCCAACGACCTCCATTTTCTTCTCTAACAACTTGCTCAAAGTGTCAAAACAACCCCTAAAGCGGTGATGTCATCTTTAGGGTTTCGAATGTGCAAAAGTGAAATTTAAATATTATTATTTGGTTTAAGCGGTAAGATAAGGTTGTTGACCCCTTATCTTATGTTTTACCCTAACTAAGTGGACAAACTATGTTTTTAACATTTTGTATAAATAGAGATCATGTGAATCTCATTTCATAACATAACTCTCCCTCTTGTGAGAAGATATTGGCTGAAATTTGTGCCCTTCTTGGAAAATTATCTTCATCTCTTTTGGTTACATTYTCTTGCTATGGTTTATCTTTGCTATTGGTGGAAAAATTGATTCACTATCTCTTTTGGAGTGCTTTTCTTGCTTTATGGTGGATATTTCTTGGTTAAAGAAGGAGTTTATCTTGTTTATGCTTGCACTARGTAAGAAATCCAATTTGTTGCTTCTTTATTGGTGACAAGTATAATTTGCTAATTTTCTTGGGGAGTATAAATGCATACAACCCCACCAAATCCATCATCTTGTATTGAAATAAGTTGTTGTACAAAGAAATACTAGGAGGAGTAAAAGGGTTTACACCCTCCTAAGGTTTTCCTTAGCTAGTTTTGCATAACTTGGGTAGTAAAAGGGATTACACCCCCAAGGAGGTAGCACAAATAGCTCTTTCTCTTTTAAGTACTCCATAACCCAATAGTTAAAGCCACTAATCTCTTACATTGGAGAAATAAATCATTGCATTGAGATATGTAAAATTACAAGATATTGGAATTGTTCAAGTTGGAATTTCTTCTACATGTTAAAAGCATTCTTGTGCCCTAAGGGCATCCTCTTTTATCCAACCAATTTTCTTTTGTAATAATTTTAATACTACAGCCATTAGGGCTGCAGAAAACCCTAAACACTTTCTTGAATAACTCACAATTCAGTTGTCAGAAGTTGCTAATAATTTACCCCTATAATTTACTAGGCTTAGCGCACCTTTTGGGTGGATTACTTGTGATTTTTGGTGGATGATTTCTTTGCTGTAACAAGTTGTTTGCTACACCCATAAGGCTGAAATTATATCCCTGCAATACTATTTCATTTCAGCCTTGTTTCATGCTAAAGTCTCGCTTTTTCATTCTTGGGTTAAACTAGTATTTACTAGCTTGTCTCTTGCTTATTTAACTAGACTTTCATCATATTTATTTGTAGCTCTTAATATCTTTTTTTTACTGATATACATCATTTTTTACTGCTGCAATTGGGGACATCAATATTAACTTGCTTTTCCACCTAACATTATACACATATATTGGCTTGTTCTTGTGTCTCGAGCAGGTACACCACTCTTCACATGGACTCTTACCTTGTGGCAAGCTTTGGCCACCACCAAGACCTGATTCAAGCCCTTTTCTACACTTAGTAACTTGAATTATAGGGGAATCTATTCATACATCTCACTTTCCATATCATTTCCCCCTAGGTTCATCGAGATTCCCCCCTTGAGGTGATTCTATCATCTCTAAAGTGACCAGAATACCTGCCTAAGGTGATAGTGGGTAGGTGTTCTCAAAGTTATCTCCATTTGGTGGTTGGGTCAGGCTTTGAATTTTGCAATAACATTCCCAATGATTTTGTGCTCTTTGTTGGGAGTAAATGGCATCGATTCCCTTCATCTTTCTTTCTACATTCTAATGTGTCTGAGGTTTAATGGATTGATGATGGATTTAGAGGACTCCTTCTAATTCCCTTCAATGAAATTTTGGGTGGGACTGCATCTAGTCCGTCTTATTTCAACAATTGGAATAAGGCATATATTAAACAATATCTCATAGATACAAGAACTTGTAGTTTCCTTGTGGAGCTTGGCATGAAAAGGGATCACATTTCTCATGGATCCGATTCGTCAATTTGGGAGGTATTATTTGAATTACCATTCCTAGACAAGAACAAGTCACCTATCCTTTATCATGGATTTGCAATACCACGAGCATGGGAAAGTAGGAACAAGCCTGAATTAAACAAAAACAAAGAAACATGTCAACTATCATGAGAACAAGAACACCGATGAACCCGACAACCGTGTGAACAACTTCATCGATACATCCGGAGCACTTGCGAGCAACCTGGTCGGTTTGACCAGAGCAGTTGAAAACATCCATGCTGACTCACCCGAAGGCATTGAGAGGAAGATCTTCGCTACAACGAGAGCCCATGAGAACATTAACGTCGATGCATGAGGTAAGAGTTGATGAGTAGTTGAATTTTGTATATACGTGAAAGATGGGATAACAAGCGACAACAATCAATATGATTTGTCAAAATTGGGTCAGTTTGAGAGTGATTGCATGTCAATGAAGCGTGGGCATGAGAATTTGTTCGAAACCGAAGATGTGTAAACCATTGACATCAACAAACTAAGGAGGATAAAAAACAACTTAAATTCCCATGATGACATTGAGTGTGAAAATAAATGGAGATCTAGTTGCAAAAAGAGTTTTACAATCAAAGAGGAGGATGCCAATAGTAATGTGGGATCTTGGTACAGGTGTAGTAACTAAAGGGTTTGGAGGTGTTCTCAATGAATTCTCGTAGGGATTCCCTATGCAAGCACCATCTTGGAAAGAACATGTTGAAGAGTATTATTAACGAAAATGACACAGTTCTTATATATATGATAAAACAAGTGTAGTGAGTTCAAAGAATTATGTGTGTTAAATGCCTATGTTTCATATTGTAAAGTTGAACTTGATATTCATGACTAGGAAATTTTGTTGCAGTCAGAATGGCTATAGTGAATTTGTAGAGACCGAAAGAAAGCATGTGAAGAAAAGTGAAGGAAAGGGAGACACCTGTTGCTAATGTAAGTAGTGCCAAAGAGAAGATCCGGACACCATATTTTACCTTAAGAAAACATAATAACTTGAAGCATTGTGAACATAAGTGCCGAAATGACCCGGGGCTAATGTGAGCAACTTCGTCGAACTCTCCCGGAGCTAATGTGAGAAACTTCGTTGAACTCACCCGAACCTAATGTAAGCAACTTGGTCGATGCTCCTGAAAACAATAACATTAACTCGACTGATATGTGAGCAAAATCAAATATTTGACTTTGACACATAGTGAAAGGTTTGGAGTGTTATGTGTTATTGCAAGAGGGGTCGTGGTGTTCCAACCCCCTTTCCCTCTTATGCGTATATTAATCATTTTGAAACTTGACATATAACACACACTAAGTGGAAGGAAGATGCCACCTCCCTCCCCCCTTCTTACTTTAAACAAAACCACAAACCCCAACACCTATACCTAAATTAAGCTTTTCTAATGAAATCCACACACGATCCTTCTCTACAATTAAACCAATGTGCAACGACTCAATATTATTAGGATATTTAGACACTTAGAAGTTAGTTAGGCTCTACTTGGTCTAATGTGTCATTAGGTAAACGTGTGTTTCTTAGTGTGTTTCTTTAGTCTGCATTTGTAGTTAGGAAATTCGACAGTGACGATATGCTCCCGACATAGAGTGATCCGACGGTTCATATTCTCCTTGATCTTAATGACCATTGATCTGTGGCTTAACACATGATTGGTACATGATCTCTATTTGAAGAGAAAGGAGGGTCATTTGTCAATGACCGAGTGTGAAAAATTCTCTTGTAAAATCTCTTTGTAATCTTTTTCTTTTGCATTAATAAACTTCTCCAAGTGGTTACATTGGCTCGGCCATGGATGTTTCCCCGTAGGGGTTTTACCACGTCAAAACATCGATGTGTTGATCTTTGATATGGTTGTGTGAGTGGTTACTAAAGGTGTTCTTCCTCTGTTGGAATACCCGTGTTGTCGAACATGGTATCAAAGACTCTTTGAAGACCCGCTCCTGTTGTAGATCGAGATCGTGAAGCCGAGTTGCCTCATCTCCATTTTATGTCATTTTCGTACATTTCTAGGCTGAGAGGATTGTTCCATTGCATCCAGAGCGCTCGTTTCAATTAGGAACATTTTCTGTTTCACTCGAAAAAGTTTCCGTTTGCCCAAGATATGACCATTTCAGTTATATCCGGAGGTATAAAGCCCGAATACGATTTTTTAAATTTTTGCAGAGTATTGTTTTGATTTTATTTCAGTTTTATATTATTTATTTCCTGGTTGCTACTCTTTTAGATTTTTGTATTCTCTTTGCCTCGTGCCCTATGTGATCTCGACAAGTCAGAAATAGATAGGAAAAGGTGCATATTCCGGGTAAGCTAACCGAAGCAACAACAACAGCAACAGCAACAACAACAACAACAGCAGCAGCAACAACAACAACAACAGAAGCAGCAACAGCAATAGCAGCAACAACAACAGCAACAGCAACAGCAACAGCAACAGCAACAACAACAACAACAACAACAACAACAACCCATATCCACTTGCTAAACAATACAATATGTTTTGCTAGACCATTTGGTTAAAAGTTGCCTTATTAAATAAGAGGTCTTGAATTCAAGTCTCTATTTTTGTTGCTTTTTTTGAAAAAGTTCATGCTAAAATTATAAAGTGTATTTCACTTCAAGTATAAAAGTGAATCACTATAAATAGTTTTAATATTTTATTTTAGATTTATTTATTAGTCCCTCCCGAAGGCGCAGAGGGACTATAGCGATCAATAATTCGTTGACTTCATATTAATATGTCATTTGACTATAAATTTTCGCATCATCTGTATTGTTCGTACTATAGAAGTAAAAACATTATTTTATATATATACAAAAAAAACTTATATGTCATCGTCTCATTGGAGAATATATTGAGGTCTTATTGCCAGCTTCGTTGTTCCCAATGTTGTAAATGTGTAGATATCCAAAGTTTTGAGCTTAGACACTCCTTTTTAATTTTTATTACATTTTTACTGAAATGTTTACATACCAAAAGTTCTGAGCATGGATGTTGTTTTTTAATGTTTTTTTATTATTAGTCCCTGCCGAATGCGTAGAGGGACTATAACGATCGCATATTAATATGTCCTTTTATTATTATTATTATTCCTTTGTATTTGTATTGAAATGTTTACACCAAAGGTTTAGAGCATTGCCACCTTTTTTGAGGTTCTTGAATAGGCCTGACAACTTAAATGTTTACATAGCGCAAGGTCCTGAAACAGGTCTGATAACTTAAATGTTTTCATACCGCGAGGTGCTTAGACAGCCTGGCAACCTTAAATCTTTACCTAAATAGGTTTCCAAGAGTACAATTTTCCTTGATTTTTTCCATATAATTTTGCAGTGAATTTGGACAATATTGTTGTCCACCACCAGTTGAATGGGCATTGTATGTTTCATACTTATTCTATGCTCGGAATGCAATTTGGTCATCGTTGAAGCTACATACATTGTTTACTGGTTCAATGGGTGCTTCTTGTTCATTGGTTCGTCAGTTACTGATTGTTGTTGTTTGGTTCAACTTTGCAACGTTGGGGACCTGTGCCTGCGGTTGGACATGTTGGTGCTTGTTGCTTGCTTTTGTTTACTTCAACTTTGCAGGGTTGGGGTCCTACATTCGTAGTTGGATCTGTTTTTTTTTTACTTTGCGGGGTCTAGGTGCTGCACCCACAATTCGACCTGCGCTTTCGTCGTTCATTGTTTCGGAGTAAGTTTCGATGCCATAATTTCATTTTCTATTAGCTCTTTGTTGTTCACTGTTTGTAGTTTGCAAGTAAGAATGTTTGATTATTTCTACTAGCATCCTTGCCATATGTTTCTTGTTCCTTCTGTGCTTGGGTTGAAGTTTGGTAATTGTTGGAGATACATATTTTTTTTACTGGTGCAGTGGTTGTTGCTTGTTCGCTGGTTCGTTGGTTCATCAGTTACTGCTTGTTGTTGCTTGGCTCAAGTTTACGAGTTTGGGGCCCTGGGGTTGCAGTTGGGCTTGTTCGTGCTTGCTCGCTGATTTGTTGCTTGTTGTTTTCTTTTGTTTACTTTGGCTTTGCAGGGTTGGGGTCCTGCGCCAGTAGTTGGAGCTATTTTTTTTTTTGCGCTTTGCTGTGTTTAGGTCTTGCACCCGTGAGTGGACCCAGGGTTCTGTTGTTTTCCGTGTTTGGTGCCTGTTTCGTACCCACCTGTCCTGCTGTTAAATTTTGCTCCAATTATTTTTCCTAGTTTTGGACCATACCTACATGTCTTTTTAAAATGTTCTTGTAGAAGAAAATGATACTGATATGGTTCTACCAAGAGTGGTGTTTCATGGATTGCAAATTGCAGTATTAAGTTTCTATGTTGTTTGGCGTGCAACATTGCTAGCACAATCAATGTGTTTTGAAATGGATCACACCATTTACATTTGGATGAAACCATTATCATTCTAGGATACTTCAGTGTTGACATGATACAAAATAGTGGCATAAGAAATGATTGGACAACTACATGTGCACTTACAATGTCCACTGTCTTTTTGTTAAGGTAAAACATGTGAAAAACACACTTATTAACCATATATGGTGAAATGTGCCCATATCACAATACATCATCTTTATCCTCTACACAGATTGGTGTGACCACGATACAATTTTTCTTGTACTTGAAATATGATGTGTACACCAAAGATACTGCAAAATTATATTTCCATGTCTCGAAGCATATCTGGATACTTTGCTACAGAAAACCAAAATTATTTAGCTATGGCCATGCAATTTCTTAATATTTTGTGGTTTGTAATATATTTTGGGCAGGAAAAAACTTTATATAATTACAACCATGGATGGAGAAAAGCAAAGGTTCACATTTCTAACTATCTTTTATTCTATTCGTTGATTATCATTTAGTGTATGTACATACTACTTGTTCTCCGCTGCATACCAGCTTCCATTCATGTTCATTGTATTTTGTGCGTTCCCACATTCAAAAAAACAAAATAGCTGGAGAAAACCAAGGAGTCTTAACTGCAGCGGTGGAAGAGGAGATACAAAGGTACATGATTGAAATGTTATTTCATATTCTGTTGTTTTGTATTTGATTTATTGTCTGTATATGTGTTCACCTAATTTATTGTATGTAGATATTGCGTACCTTCCTACATAATAACTTATCTTCATGTCCTTTGTATTTACTCTACTGCTACATTGAAAAAATTCGAACTCTGTTTTTTTTTTCATGTCTTCATGCATACTAACTTCCTTCATGTCCATTGTATTTTTCCTGCATTGTTACATTTAAACAAACATAGTGGCTGGAGAGGACAATGGAATCTTTGGCACGAATGTAGAGGAGGAGTTACAAAGGTGCATACCTGTACTCTTATTTCATATTCCAGTGTTTAGTATTTCATTTATTGTCTGTGTATTTGTTCTAGTTCTACTACTTTGCACCATTTTTACTATATGTATATACTATGTATCTTTCTACATAGTAACTTATTCTCATGTGCATTGTATTCTCTTTGTTGCTACATTGAAATAAATAGAACTGTATTTCTTTCTTTTACATGTCTTTCTGCATACTAACTTTCCTTCATGTCCACTATATGTTCGGTGTTGCTACATTGAAAGAAATAGATTGGTTGGACAGGAAGATGAATTCTTATATGCCACATCAGAGGGGTGTGTGGTACAATCTTTGAAAAGGCATACCAACTGTGCTAGTAAATCAAACATACAAAATAGGTGGCGGCATATAATATTGGACTAGAAAACGATGATTTGGAAACAATGGGCCTTTGTTGAGAGTTCATGCTTCCAAACATTTCCCTCCCCATTTCTAATTTTTTCACTTTCTATTATCCCTTTTGTCCCCCTCTCCTATACTTAACTTTTCTCATCTACTTTTTCTTTCTAGTTGCTTTGCTTAGTCGTCTTTCTGAAAATGCCTAGGTGTGCGGGTTGGCGGACTCATGGGTTCACATTTATAGTCATGCTTCTATCTCATTCCATACTACCCACTTTTTTCGATCGCGGGTTCCCGGGTTGGCGAGTTCAAGATTGCGCCTCTGGATTTAGAGGTTCCGCGATATACAGATTGGCCATCGTACTCCCCATCACACCCTATTTACTGTTACACATTTTTGCAGTAAAAAAATCCGAGGCATACAATTTGACCGTCGGGTCCTTATGTTTCCTCAGTATCCCTTGACACCCTATTTCATATTCCATCTCCTTCGACCTTGTATGTGACATTTAGAACAATTATGGAAAATATACAATGCATATGCTTATTTAGTCCTTCTAATGTTCATCTACACATGCTTGCATCAAAAAAAGTTGGACTAGTAACATGGCCATGAGCGTCAATCATCGCAAACATCAACAGACCGACAAGGCCAAAGGTAAACATGCGTACATTCTGTTCCTCATATGTTTACCAAAAAAATATCCTCAATTATTTATTCATTTATGCCATGGTGAATATGCTGATGTCATCTGCAACACATACTTTGCAGTTCACAAGAAGTATCAACAAGCGCAAGCGAGATGCTGAACATAGCGCAAGTTCTGCAGACTAAGAGGTCTAGTTGCAAAACTCTGGCTCCATACTTCATCCAAGTTGTGCGTCTACTTGTACATTTATGCCAGGCAAAAAGAAAACAAAAAAATAATGCACACTACCATTCACATTACTTTTCATGTTCAAAAAATATCACCAGGTCTAAACTTGTAACACCCAAAATACTATCAATAGAGGGCTTGAACAACCGCCAAACTGGACAAGTGTTCGTCAGGGACATAATGGTCATCTATAGCGCCTACTTGGACAAGGAAAAAAAAACTAGATCCATTATGCGTGCTGACATGACAAACAACGAGGCCCTGATGACAGTCACACTGACTATTCCCACACAACTTGTCCAGAAACATGCAGAAAAGATATTTCCAAGTAATGGGATATCCATTACAAATTTTAATATATTTCCCAAAACAATATATGACCGTGGTTATTGTGATCGTATTATATCGCTCAACGAAACAAGTATTGTGGAAAAAATTCTCGCTATTTGTTCAAAATATCATTTCGTGCCCGACACAACTATTAGCCAACTTGCACAGAGTAACGACATTTACCCTATCAGAACCATTGGTACAGTTGTCACACTCGCGAGAAATCTTGGCTCACAACACATTCTCCATATAAAAGATGGAGAGTCAGAGAACAACAAGGCAAGGGTAACGTTCTCCATATCCAGTTTTGTCCTTTACTTTCACATGTCCATGTATCTTGGTTATGTTACACAAATATTGCATTGTTCCATGTTGCAGCTGCAATTGTTCGACACCTATTCAAATTTGTTTTCCTCAATGGAACAACAATTGCATAAAGGGCAATTTCCACTTATGCTCTTCAAAAATATAACAAAGAAAAGAGATGTCAAATAAAGGATCTTTCGCACAATCCAAGAAACATTTGTAACATAATTGCGAACATACATAGTACAAGATCTCAAAAAACTAACTAGAAATACAACTATTGCACGTATACATCTACAATTTCAACCTCACTTTGCTCATACAAATTGCCTTCACCAATTTTCTGCAGTTTTTTTTTTTTGTGTCTGTGCAGTTGTATATTATATTGTTTAATATATTAACTACTATGCTCATGTGCCCAGGTTGAGGGTGTTTTGGTTGTAGCGAATGCATACTCGACCCCCTTTGAGCTTGTATGTGCCAAATGCAACTCTCCTGCTTTTGCTTTTTCTTTCATAAGTGATGATACAATTGATTGTCTGCGATGCAGTAAAAAATTCCCTTGCATATATAGACATTGCTTCAATGCTTCCATGCAAACCGTGGGCAACACAATCGTACATTGTACAATTGGACATACTCTGTTACAAGATGTGCTTCATGGGTTAGCAGAATTATCATATGAAGAATACCTACAGAAAAAGGCAAACAATGTCTACATATTGCGCGACTTTCAGATACATAGCAAATTTACCTTAAATGAGGATAATGCAATATTGCATATCGACTGAAAAAAAAAATACAAAAATCATATCAAGCTTTGGTAGGAAACGAAAAAATCTCATGTGTGTATGTAATTTTTCTCCAACACCCAGATGAATGTTCATTGAACTTGAGTTCTTCGGAGTTTACATCTATGGCTGTAAAATTTTCTTTCCAGAGAGTTTGTCTCTTCTTGTGCACTTGAAACAACAAGGAGAATCTAACTACACATGCAATCGATGTTGTTATTTTCATGTTGTTTTGCATTTGCCAGTAAGAATTTTTCATATTTTTCGGGTGTGAAAATGAAAAAAAAATGGTGGCTGGTTGTGGCTTTGTTGGAGGAGTCTGCACCTTTTTGGGTGCCCAAATTGGAAAAATGTTTTCCAACTATATAGCCATGGCATGATTTCTGCATTTTTTTTGGGTACCCAAATACAAAAAAAGATGGTCTCCAACAATACATTTATGGTATGGTATTTGCATTTTCTCAATGCCATAATTGAAAAAAAAGGACTCAACATGGATTGAAACATGAGCTTGAGATATTCAGAACTCACTATAGAGAATGGGGAGTTCAGGCATTGGAATTCATACAGGCAGGTGAAGTTATTGGTGATGTACAAGCGCATAAGGTTGTTCAGTCCAGAAATGGGAAGAATGAGGACAAACCCCATACAAAGTATCCAACTGTAAATAACTCAGGCCCATCCTTTGAATCGTCGAAATTGCTTTCTCCTCTGGGCAGAACCATCAGGCATTTCCAATAATATTGGAAATTTGGCATTGTTAAAACTCGTAGTGATAGAACATGGCACTATCAGAAGAAAATGTCCATAGTGATCTTGCTTCATAGTAAAATAGTAATCGACAAGTTTCTTGTTCCCCATTTTGAGGTTTGGTTATAGCTAGGGTACAATGGCGAAGCTCCGCTGGTTTTGTGTTGTCTTGTGTTTGGCAAACTTTTGTTCATATCCCATGGCCCCTATTATTTTCTCATGGGAACATATACCAGATGTAAGAGAAAACCAATTCCACGTGTGTTTTTTTTATATATCAAATTGTTTGATGCAAAGGTCGATGCGTACTTCTCTATGGAACCTTGTGGGATCTCGCTTGGCGCCTTCTGTTTTCATGCATTTCCTTGTGCCTCAACTTTCAATACATTTGGTGTTTACTTGGTTCTTGGTTGTATGCTTCGTTCTAAAAAATTAATAATACATTTAGGAGCTTGGTAGTTTTTCTATGATCTCAAAGAATATATAGGACATGCTTTGCCTTTTAATATAAGCTCTCTGACGCAAATGTAGTACGTGGCTCATTTTAACACTTTTCCTTGATTGATGAACTTAGCAAAATTCATCTCTAGGAATAATTTGAAATAAAAGGATATATACTATGTGAAGTCCAATGAAACTATCATATCAATGACCAGACATTAAAATTCAAATTCGTTGTTGTTATACTTGCGGTGAAGTTGGCAGTACAATAACTTTACTTAAACATCCCAAAATTTATTTTCTTGTGGCTTTTCGATGCTTCTCTTATACAAACACATCCTGGAAACTATAAGCATGGATCGCTTTATCTATTCCTTGATTGAATAAACTGTTCACATGTTTAATGCACTTCATAGTTACTGTTAATACCATCAATGGGGATTTCTTACACCAATTCCTGCTTCTGAAAATTGCCATTCCCTTTATTTTTTCCCTCTACTTTCCCTTTCTGGTTACTTAGTCATTTTTCGGAAAATGTCTAGGTGCGGGAGTTGGTAGATTCACGTCTTTAGATTTCCACTGATACTTTTATATCACCAACCCGACCGACCGCTTCCCCGTTTCATATTGAGAAATTTTTTTGGATCGCGGGTTCCCGGATAGGCAGGTTCAACATTGCATTTCCATTGTTCTGCCACTTGCAAACAACACCCAAACTTTCCTGGTCTACAAATTAGCAAACAAATTCCCCTTTTTCTTGGTTGCTTTCCCTTTCTGGTTACGTGGTCCTTTCTCCGAATGTGCCATTTTTCCGAATGTCTCGTGCTTTTATATAAAACACCCAAAGTTCTGCAATATACAAATTGACCCTCGAAATCCGTCATTGTCTCATGTTCCGTGTCACACATTTTTCAATCAACGGTTGGGATAGATACAATTTGACCATCGAGCCCTCACGTCTCCTGAATAGAGCTTGTGGCCCTATTTTCAAGCCCATCAATATTACCTGTTCCGAGTATGTCTCATGATTTTATATCACCAGTCCGACCAACCGCTTACCCATTGCATACTTGGCCACTATTACCATCACCGCTTCCTGGCTAGGCTTGCTCAACATTACGCTTCCATTGTTCCACTACCTACAAACAACACCCAAAATTCCGTGATATACAAATTGACGTACGCAACCCGTCATTGTGCCATGTTCCGTGTTACAAATTGTGCAGTCAAAAGTTCAGAGACATACAATTTGACCATCGGCCCCTCACATCTCCTAATTATATCTTGTGACCCTATTTTTGAAGCCCGACCGACCGATTTCCACACTTGGCCATTTCTTGGAATCTCTTTCACCGGTTGACGGGTGGATGAAATGTACAATGCTTAATCGCTCTTCGTCGTCCATGCCACCTTCGTACTTCTTTCTAGATATGCAATTATTAAGCTTTAATGCTATTAGCTCATCATGCAAGAACCGTTAAGATTTTCATTAATGTCCGAAATTCTAGAGAAGATTTGTCATTAATATGAATTAAACCAAGATTTGCGGAGAAGAATGTTATCCTTTCCAAGTATTCATTTCAAGCATGATGCAATCTCTTTCGTGCATCGGTTAGTTGGTGCCTTTATGAAATCTTTAATCCTTAATCGCTCTTTATCGTCACCGCCACCTTCACACTTTTTTCTAAATATGCAATTAGTAAGCTTTAATGGTAACAACTCATTACACACAAACCGTGGAGATTGTCATTGATCAGCGAAAGCTCGAGGAGATCTTCCATTGATACACATTAAACCAAGATTTGCGGAGGGTTATATTATCCCTTCCCAATTTTCATTTCAAACATCATCTGGAGCAAATGAAAATTCTCGTTAACTTATGGCAACAGTTCCACAACAGTTCTGTCTAGATACAGTAAACACCTTCATGCATGATGGCTAGAGGTTCCAGTATTCCAGGGCATATTCTTACTACTCATCTCCCTCCACCCAGGAGAAAAAAGCAAATGGTCCCTTCGTGCACTGAGAGATACATTTCAATCCAAATAAATCCAAGGCAACCCTGCTTGCTTAGACAACCTGCCCGCCTGCATTGATGGTTGGTGCAGAGGTTGATGCGATTGATTTCGAGCCGGGAGAAGATGATCTGATGGACGATGATACATAAATGGATGATGGCAATGCAGATGTTGTTCCCACTCATGCACCCAAATTGAAATCAACCATAACAGGGGGCACTTCCTGGCTTGGTGATGGCAGCCCTGATAACACCAAAAGAAGGGGTTTCATAAAAGAAACCGACACTAAACACACTAGCCGCTTTGCAGCTCAAAAGTAGGAATTCCAGAGGTCTAAATTAGTCTGTTCTGGGTGGAAGTATTTCACTGTAAGGAAATGATCTATTGATGCTCCTAGAGATATATTTCAAGCCAAAAAATTATTCAATTGCGGGACCACTCTCATGTTCTCTGGATATAAAATTAACATCTTAGGGGATGAGGACCATAACTCCGACTGGTGCAAGGCATATTCCTACTACTCATCTCCTTCCGCCCAGAATGGACTAGGTTGGGCCTCTGGAATTGCTCGTGCAACATGTGTCCCTGAAGTCTTCGAATGTGAGGAGGTGGTTTCTTGGTGTGTCCTAACTTTCAGTTTCAGGCTCTTCCGTTTTCCCTGCAACGTTTTCCATCTTCTTCCTCATGGGAAGCTTGTGAGAACTATCAATTTTACCGCAGGATTGTTGTTCATCTGCTTCAAGCCAAGGATTTATTCCACTGCGGAACCACTCTCCTATTTCTTTGTCATCTCAGGTCTTTCGCAAGATATTGAGAATGGGGCAACGAACATTGACCCCCGAGGAGAAGACTGCAAGGATTTCCTAAAAAAAAGCATGGTAATCAGTTTTGTATGCATGTTGAAGATCATCCCGATGGCTCCTGCATGTTGCAGGTCGTGTGCCTGTGTTTATGGAAAATATGTTCAATGTTTTGGTCCAAAGAACTCAGTCCAATTTCTATGGATAGATATACACTACCTAATATATATATATATTTTTAAATGGATTTACTATTAAAAAATTTGCCTTGGAGTCTTGGTTGCTGCTTCTTTTATGAATTTAACACCTCTTCTCATTGGAATGGTTCGATAGTCTCGTAGTTCTTCAATATTGTATTGACTCAAGTAATTTGATATAAAATGGAGCATTTAACAATTACATGACAATGCCCATCAGGATTTTATGGAAACAAAAATGAATTTTTGACAGTTCCAAACCAACGTTCAATTCTATTCGTAATGCAGATAGAACATAGCAAGACCAAATCACAATGTGGCAGTCTGGGCCCCGCCATAGAAATTTCATTTTCATCTCAGCCTTGCTAAGCAAACGATTTCTTATTTCCCTTTCGCTTGCTTGATTCCTTTAGTCCAAAAGGGAACATTTTATTACTTGTCCATCCCCTGGCCTCTATTTGAGCATTTTTTACTTTATTAATGAAATTACCAAATTTCTTGTTCACGAATACAAATAAACAAAAAAAACCTGATATATGGTGGTTGTAGTCAAATGGGACTATGAAATCAACTACAATATTAAAATTCAAGATCATCA
>JASDQU010306484.1:38480-67869 GCA_032191745.1 Picea mariana | reverse complement strand
TTCTTGTTGAATCATTTCTTCGTTGGATATTTCGCATATCCATTCCGTTCTGCAGTTCAACGCTTGAGATCAATGACAGAATATACACATCATCGGTGCAGTGATCAATTGAAATGAGACGGTCTGCAAGGAAGAAACATACATTAGGAGCTTGTGACTTATGGCGGTTTGTACTATGCGCCACACTCAATCGTAAGTTCATAGCAACATATCCTCCACAAAAGTCAAAAGGTAGCCCTTCATAATCTTCCTTTTCACAAGTAAAAGAATCGAGTTCCTATGGTGACTCTTCCTGTAATGCATCAACTCTGGAAGATATAGTTCTCAGAGGCAACGCGCATTGGTGGCAATGATTAAGCCCTTCTGTGGATTCAGAGTCGGGGTTCCGTGTAGCAATCTGCTGCAGTCTCTTGGCAGAGGGGGCCGAATAATGAAGCAACACATTTTTAACGGTAGGTATCCTGTGTGCAACAACAATTACAGTGCAATTATGCAACTTCCTTTCTAATTATTGTCTGGAGAATGGCATTTGTAGTATTGTCTGTCGATACTGTTGCTTCATCCAGAACAAAGATTCACCCTTTCCTTAGCAATGCACGTCCCAAAGTTTTACCGAGATAGACCGACCCAAAACCTCCAACGCCAAGTTCATTCTCCTCATGGAAGCAATTTGTAGTTTGACGAAGTGCTTCATAAGAGAATATTGGAAAATTACCTATTTCACACCCAAGCAGTTGTCTAGGAAGACCGCCATTCAGAGGAGATTTTATTTTTCGTGAACATTCTGTTTGCCCAGCCTTGGGTAAGACATGTGCAGGGAAACTCGTCGAGGTACTTACTTGTGTGTCGACAACATTTAAGTCAAAATCCATGCAAGTAATTCCTCTTGTGCAGACAACTTTCAGGTCATTTAAGTGCCAGGGAAGGTCAGAATAAAAATTGTTGACTAACTGTTCAATTCAATATCTGGAACCCTCAATTTCCAGAACTCTTAATCTCCGAATAAAGATCGAACGGGGAAAGAGGAAGGAGCTGATATTGGTAAATGACGCCATACGAGCTCTCCCCGCATGTTCCATGAGCCAAATAGAAAACCTTCAACTACAAAAAGACGTAGACCTTCAACCCTAATGCCATTCATATGAGACAGATTCTCATCTTTCGACGACCCGATCGTCGTTTTCCATTTTCCTGAGAATAACATCGTGCTTTCTGGCATTGTTGTCTTGAGCATCTCATTGGTTCTCATCAACACTTGTAAATGAAAATCATGATAGAGAATATATCGCAGCTAGTTTTCATCGAGATATCACAACTGTTGAATTCATTGGGAGATTTGGTGGGCACGATATGAACCAATGTGGCAGTTAACACAACAAACCCAACGCCATAGGTAACAACCAACGAAAATCACCAATCGCACCTGTGATTTTCTAGGGATCGACAACGAAACTAACACCTGTCACACCAGTGATTTTCTGAGGATTGACAGTGAAAATAGGTATACTTTCTCCACTATTTCACGCCTGTATCACGTCTAAATCTAAGCAGACGAAGCTGGAATCTTTAGCACACAGTGTAGGACTCAAATATTCAAATGGTGCATTCTGACAACTATGATAAGAGAACATAAGCTCCATGCGCCTGAATATGTTGGACGAGTCTGGCATCTTCTTCTTTGGTCCAAGATCCTTCAGCAAATATGATGCAATTTATAGATAATCGGAAATAAGATGCGATCTTCAAACACATTGGGGATGAAAATACTGAGTAGAGAAATTTCTGAAATCCGTTACAATAGGTACCTAAGTTTTGAGGCTACACTGTAAAGTGTTCCAAGAGGTATATTAATAGAATTTCGAGAACTTTATACTCATTTTGTCTATTTTTCGCAAGGATTCCAACGGTGCACTTTGTTTCTATATTTAAGCAACATGTAAAAAGGTCATTACAAAATGAAAGTATTTGAGCATTAATAAGAAGGTATCTATTGGAAGCGGACCTGGAGAGGTAGCCTAAATTGTGTGAACTATGTTATCCAAATTATGTATGTGATTTCATTATTGTTTTTCATTTCAAGCTCAATTATTTGCAAGTCATTTTATTATTAAAGTGGATTTGGTTAGATAAGTACTTCACTTGTATTTTGCATATAATCAAGCGATCATTTTATTTCAAATTTCAAGTAGATGCATCTTATGCATTTAAAATATTAATAAGCATCTAATGATATTTCAGATCAAGTTGGTATTAGAGAAGGTTTGAAAAGTGTTTGAAAGTGAATTCTTACAAGAGCCAAACTCAAACTTGGTAAAGGAAAACTTGCAAGTTATAAGTCCGAAATTGGAAAAATATTTCGAAGACATCAGATGGATTGTGAAAAAGGAGAAGAAGATTATCATCCCATGATCCATGAAGAGATTAGATCTATGCTTCAAGTGTTGAAAGAAACAATAGATGAGTTTGAACGAAGAATTTAAAATTGTGTAAGCAAAGAATCTTTAGTAAAAGGAGAAGGAGGAGGTGAAGGTGGTGGACCTTCAGATTCCCCTTCACCATCCTCCTCCTCCTCTTCAACTTCTTTTGAAGTGAGTAAACATTCTTCTCATCAAAATAATTCCTCTAAGAAGTATGATCATAATATACCATTATTAAAATTGAATGTAATGTTCAAATAGCCAACCTATGATGGAGAATTGAATGTTGATAAATTGGACAACTGGATCAAGCAGATAAAGGCATATTGCAAGGTTCAAAATATTATGAATGAGGCTTCAAAGATACAATTATTTTCTCTTTGACTAAGTGACACTGCCTTAATATGGTGGGAGAGTAAGAGGCAAGTTGATCTTTTTCAAAAAGGTAAATTAATCTCTTCCTAGGATAAATTTACTGAGGCTATAAGGAAACAAATTTATCCACTGGAACGTACGTAAATAGAAATGGTCAAATGGCAACATCTAAGACAGGGTAAGGGCCAAAATATTCAGGTATATACACAAGAATTAAAAAATAAGGAATTATCATTAGGGATTTTGTTGTATACTCATGAAACTCTTCTGAAGTATATTGGTGGCATGCACTCATATCTTCGTCACACTATATTAATGACCTACTAACATTGATAAGGTGTTAATACAAGCTACACATCTGTTACAAGAAAATCCCCCTGTGGACATGTGAACATCCTCTTGGACCTAGACCCCTATAACCAAGAAATAAAGGTGCCAAATTTGGTCACTGACATCCCTTTAAACCTAGCTAAACTAATCTATAGAGAAGAGGAAGAATATGTACCTTTTTACTATGTTTGTCCTCGCCCAGTTCCAAGTTGAGCTCTGATCCACAAGCTCTTCAACAGGTCCTGCAATCCAATCAAAGATAAAACATACTTCCTATTCTACCAAGATTAGTTTGAAACTAAATCTATCCATCAAAGACAAGTTCATGTAGATATACACAATATAGAAGGAAAAATGGAAAGCACATGTATTAATGAGAACTCAAAAGAGATACTTACAAAACCTTGATGAAGTTGCAACAACCTCTTCCAACTCTCCTTGTCTAGCCCCTTGCTCAAATAATCCAGAATCAAAATGAATATGCTTTCAATGACAATTCTCCCTTATGAGATCATAAATTTGATGCCTTCCATGTCTCTCCTTCCTTATGGGATCACAAGTTAGGTATATCTCAATTTCTCCATTCCCCTTCATCATGAGGAGGCCTCCTTATATAGGCTTGGAGAGGCCTAACCACCTTAGAGATTCTTGGGATAGGTTGAGGATATTTCTCCCTCAGTTGTGGATCCTCCCTAAGATCCAACCTTGACCTCAGATTTGAATCCAACTGATTTTAGAGATAAGGGGGATCTTCCCTTGATTTTCTCAACAACATAATACTCCCCCATAATGGTGCACAATGTTCTACAACACTCCCCCAAAGAAGGAAAAGGAGCACTAACGCTCCCTTTTAGTGGGTAGGTGAGTGATGCCCAAGATTTCCTCAAAAAGTCCCAACGTGCCCCTAGAAGGGTGCACAGAGTGCTACAATGCTCCCCCAAAGAAGTTCAGGGAGCGCTAACACTCCCTGTCAGTGGGTGGGGGAGCACCACCCTTCAAAATTTATTTTTAAGTGGGTTTCTCAAGGAAAATATCTTTGTACTCTTCATCAAATAACATGTCCTTCTTTAACCAATCTCTTAGGGTGTTTTCAAGTGTTCCTTTTGATTTTTTTCAAGACTCAACATAGGAAAGATGACCGCATGATGCCTGCGATACTTGTGACACTTGTGGCCAGAATGCGACACTTGAAACACTTGTAATGACGACAATAGGTCATCATTGAAGTGAGTAATTTTGAAGTGTAACATATTGCCCCCCAAAGTGCGAAGTTAGAAGACAAAAACTGATGACTGAAGTACTTTGTAGACTTTTTCGAGCAAGGGCATGGACTTGGAGAACCTGGCAGAAGTTGCACACAACCATCAAACAAATATTATGATATGTTTCAAACCCAAGGTAGACATACCTATGCTTGGGTGATAAAGACTTGCAAGGTATGGCCGCCATAAGATACACTACAGATCCATAATTGTATTAACAAAAATTTATAGCCACCCAAGATAAAATGTGGATCTATACTTCCATGACATGAACTGATCGTAGCCACAAAAAATACACAGTGGATCTATGATACGACAAGACATAGGCACCGACCAATACAATGTGGATCTATGTGACAATATGTGTGTCAATATTCAAGAGAAACTCCATCGCAACCTAGGAAAAGCACATACCAGAGTGATCACTTGACCTAGGGTATTCTTACTAATCTCTATGTAGTACGAGTCTAACCATGTGAATAAATGTCCTGATGTCGAACATGGTAGAAACTGCTTGATTACCAGTCAATGAGGTAAACCGTTAACAAGCATGAGGCAAATCACCATTGATGTCAATGATTCCCAAGGTACCCTAGTACATTCCAATGAGTGTGAATAAATGAGATGAAGTCAAACATCTATGGAATCATCCAATCAGGGGTCAATGATGTAAACCCACTACCAAAAGAGAGGAAGCCTGCCATTGAGGCATGCAGATCCCATGGTATTGACTAGTTTCTAAGTCCAATTCTCAGATAATGCATTGAATTCAATAGGAACAGACTCGTCGCAGGAGGGCCTTGATGTATCCTCCATCAAAGACACGAAACTGACACATAGATGTAAATTGGTAGATCAAATGAACATGGACTGACATGGGTATTGAAACATGATATTTGTGATGGTTGAATCTCGAGGCACATACTTCCCTTGAACATTGAGGCACAACAATAGAAACATGGCATGGACCAAAACATGATGATGCAATGGACACTGTGAATTTCGTCGGGTGACCCAAAGGAGTAAAGAAACTCAGAGCATTGGTTCAGTGCAGAGGTTTAGTGGATCAAAATGTATGCAAAGATAAAGTATCGTGTTCAAGGGAGACTGTAAGAGTGACTGGTGATGTTTTCAAAAAATTCTTGGCTTGCTTCCTTCAATTTTTTCTCCCATCTAGATAGAAGAGTACCTCTTTTTGATTTAACGAGCTCGAGGAGGATAACACATGCTCGATATAACTCACCTTCGCTAAGTTCCTCTTCTTTTTTTTAACTAATCAGAAGAAATAAGGGTTCGGTCCCATATGGGCACTTCAATGTATAATTGTTAACGAGTCCAAAGAGGGAAAAATCATCGGTTTTTCATGTTTAGAGAGTCTGAAAATAACTTAAAGATAAACTACCACTCAACAGATGCCCTATCAAACCTTTTAACGAGTGTGAAAGGAAACAATATCACTCAACAATATTTTCATGTTTAGAGAGTCTGAAAAGAGCTTAAAGGAGACTCCAGGGGGTTCCTTTTTCATATAACATTTACGAGTCCTAAAAAGTGATAAACGTATACTCGGTTACATTCTCATGTATTTACGAGCGTGAGAAAGAACAAAGACTAAGCTCGGTATTGGTTTCATTTTTAGACAAGCTTGAAACAAAACAAAACTTATGCTTGTAAATTTCCAACTTAAATTCAAAAGGTTGGGATACCCATGGATGGTTGGTACTCTACCCCTAGCTTGAAAAGCTAGTGGCTTAACTCTAGAATGATAATCAAAGGTTGGAGACATGCCCCCCAAGCTTCAATTGATTCACCGACTTTGAGGTTGTCACTGATTTTTGTACTAGATGGGAAAAAGGATAAGGGTCGATGATATGAAGGTTCAAAAGAGATGCCTAATGAAAGACTCAACTCGACATATACGAGATCTAGCTAAAGACTCGAATCAATATCTACGAGATCTAGAAAAAGACTTGACTTGTTAGGAGAGGTGACTGTTTCATTTTTTAATGAGCTTGACACAGGAAAAGAACTATGCTCATGGCTTCGAGTTCAGTCCCCAAATTTCTGTTTCATTTTTTAACGAGCTTGCTACAGAGAGGAAAAATATGCTCAAGACCTCTTTTTAATTTTTTAACGAGCTTTCCACAGAGAAGAGAAACTATGCTCGTAGCCTCTGTCTCATTTTTTAATGAGCTTGCTACATAGAAGAGAAACTATGCTCATAACTTATGTTTCATTTTTTAACAAGCTTGCCACAAAGAAGAAAACTATGCTCGTAAATTCTTCTTGACCATGGCTTCCAAGAGGATAATGCTCTGGAAGGAAACCATGTAAAGGGACAAAACACAGTAATGGATTCCAAGAGATCTTCCCTAGATGGAAGAATAATGCTTTGGAAGGAACACATGTTGAGGGGCGCATCAGGGATGAGGAGTTCATGCTTTAAAGACCCTACCGAAGAGATCACCATGTCAATTGCCATATCTAAGTCATCCTCATCAGGAGTAGAAGGCATGGAAGATAACGCCACATAATTGACCTGTGGTAGGGGCGATACCATTTGCATATAAGAACCATTTAGGGAGGTCATTGGGTTGGCAATCAAGTCAGGACCAACACATGAAAGTTGATTAATAGCCACAATTCTTCCATCGTGAGGGAAAGATATTAGATGAAAAAAAGTGGAAACAATAGCTTTCATGGCATAAACATAATCTCTCCCAAGGAGTAAATCGAAATCCAAGGGGTCCTGGACTATCATAATATCAATAAAGACAGTTTTCCCTCCCAAAGTTATGGGAAACTGAGGAAGGATCCCTAAAGGGTGACTGGTTCTGCTGTTAAAAGTGAACAGAGTCTGGGTAACTGACACAAGATGAGGATAACCGAAAGCTTTCCAAGTAATAGAGGAAAAAATACTAACGGATGAACCTTCATCTATCAATGCATGAGGAACGTCCTGACCAAAAACCTGTACTGTAATCTTGAAAGGAATGTGAGAGGGAAGACGAGGTCCAGTTATCACACCCCAATAAAAAAGGATGTCCTTATTACTTGGAGGGGGTTTCGCGGCAGAAGGAGGAATGCCTCCCAACACGGTAGATTCTGTATCAATGATAAAAACATGGGAAATATTGGGTTTAATATCTAGAGGGAGAGTAGGATTGACCGATGATGGGATCAGATGGACCACTTGGGTTTTATTCTCCAAGGGGAGAATAGGGTCGACAGGTGGAAACAGATCGACCGCTTGGGTTGCACTCTCTAACAGAAGAGCGGTATCGACCAGAGCTGGAATTGGATTGACCACTTTGGCACTCTTTAGAGGAGGAGTGGGATTGACCGATGAAGGGACTGGATCATCTTCTTGGGTTTCACTTTTCAGATGAAAAGTGGGGCTGATTGATGAAAGAACTGGATCAACTACTTTGGCTAGTGGTTCAACCGAGGATGAAACTAGATTGACCACCTGATCAACCAGATTGACTGGGGATGGAACCGGATTGAACATTCCATCAACTAACGATGGGTTGGGGGAAATCTTACGATAACCAGTTGGGAGTTGAATCTTTTCCAAAAGAGAAGAAGCCTCGCCCATATGAGGACAAAGGTGAGAATAATGATCACCTTCACATAACATACAAGGAAATTTGACAATTGTCTTCTTCTTACCAAACTTAATGTCCCTAGTTGAAGGGGTGTCACCAACATGTCTAGCAGAGGCTGATGATGTGGAGGACCACATTTCTAAGACCTTGGGAATACCAGGGAAATCCCTCAGAAAGTGGTCACCCTTACAAAGACTGCAAGGGAATTTGGGTTTCAGATTCTTCATTTTAATCTTGTCGACCTCATCAACACTCCCAGTATGATTAATAGTAGCTAGTTGCTTGGATCCAACATCTGATATGGTTGGAGGCTTGGTCTTTTTCGGGTTCTTCTTCTTCTTCTCTTTTTGTTTCGTCTTCTTCTTATCAACCTGGCTACTTGGTTTAGAGCTTTCACTAGGTGAAGAAGAAGAAAGGGAAGGAGACTTAATGGGTGAAGAAGGTGAAAATTTGACATGAGGTTGATGTGTGGGTGGTGTACTTACATTTGAAGCATTAGGTGCAGCTGAAGAACTAGGAAGATTCAAGATCACTGAAGTGGGGAACAACCAAACTGGTAATCTGATGGTGAGTCCCAGAAGACTCAATGTGGCAATGTATAGACGACCAATGTTTCCAGAAGAAGGAAAGGTGAAAGGTTCCCCGGGACAAGGAGTTCCTCCATTGGTGCTCCCAGGAGTTGATGCCATTAACACTGACTCGACCTAAGGTCCACTAAGTAAAACAAACAACACACGCTATGAATCTAAGAAGAAAACAATCAAACAAAACTTCCCACAATGAAACCACTAGTTGGTGATGAAATCCAATGTTGTGAGATCAATATAGGAAGGGGAGGGGATAGAGTGGGTGGATCAGTTATGTTGGCGACCTGCTCAATGGACTTATGCCTTGGTGCAAGCTTCCACACAATAAATGTGGATATACCCTCCAAGGATCTCGAGTGAGTTTGACCAACGTTTGTTCCAGGTACAAAGAGACTTCCATTCACTGTGACCTTGTGTAAGACCTTAAATATTATGCCTTCTATGGTCACCAACTCACAGTTAGCCTCTGGGTGGGTACAGTCGATATTCCAGTCCGAATGTATGGGCATGATAACAAGTCTGAAATCCTTCAAGAGAACTGAGGACAAGTGGATAGGTAGAACTCCAGAGGACCCCGAATGTATTTGGAGTTCATGAAGCACCGAGACCAAATGAAGACAATTGAACCTCAAGAAGAACCTCCAATATACAATCTGACTACTATGAACGATTAAACCACGAAGGGATAATCTCTGTAACTCTCTTGAATGCGACCTCGTGCGTAACCCCTGTGTGAGAGGGGGATCCTAGTAAGCTTATACAAAAAATGGATTTTCTCTCCCTATCACAAGATGCTAAGTTTGTTTGACAGCTTTGGAAACTTATTCTTTCAACCTATTCCAAAGCCCTACACTTTAATCTAATGTAGGTTTGCTAACAGAAAATGTAAAAATGTCTGATAAATTTTAGTTTAGTACTTGATTTTAAGGATGTTGTTTACTCAAGAGGAAAATGGAGTGGACTAAATGATGTTTTGACCGACTCTAAATGATTCAAATAAATGAGAATGCAAATATTTCACTTCGATGAAAGCTATATTACGAGAAGGAGAAAACTTTTAACATTCCCAAATGCATAATGTCCCAAAGTTTTTATTAAACTCATCAATGTCAATATATTAATGAGTCAAAGAGACTATACACCAATACACGATTCTTTCCCCCCCCCCGACCATGAGGGGAAAAAAATTTAAGATTTTAAGACTAAAAAATGCCAAAAACCATGCAATTTCACTACTTCAAATGTAAGCTAGTTTCACTACCTAAAATAAAGAATGAAACTATGGTCATTGTTTTATTCTAATGTATAAATAAATTAAATACAAATCCTTTGATGCTCTACTACTTTCAATCAAGAGAAAGAGTCCCATGCAGATGCAAAAGACACGAAGCAAAAAGGCTACAAACAAAGCATGCACTCAAGGCAGTGAGGTATGAAAGAAAACAAGTAGAAAATTGTTCTAACAAGTACTCAATCAATGATTCAACAACTTATAAACATTCATTGAGTACAAGAAGATGTAGAGAAGAATCCAAGAAAAGACAGGGAGAAAGAGAAATCACTCAAATTGTCCTGACAGAACAAGTAGTGAGAAAGGGAAATTTCACATTTCTGAAAAAGTTTCAAGCTACAATCAAGACAATAAGGGGTTATAAGAACCAAATATAAACCTAAATAACTTCACAAACCAATCACAAAGTCTCGGTAAATACTTCCACAAAACAGGTTGAGAAAATCTGAGCACAAAAGGGCAAAAATCCTCCAAAAAGGAGACCAACGCTCCCTGTCTCAAGGGTACATAGTGCTAAAACACTCCCTAAATCACTATAGGGGAATTCCTCTGATATGGCCTATAGAGGGGCATTGGTCCACCCAGAAATTCAAAAAACAGTAAAACAAATGAAGAAAAACTCACCCAGAATGCATAAAAATGAGTGAAATTGCTAGTGAAGGTGGGAGAAGGCTAATGGATGATGATCAAATAGTAAAATTGATCTGAAAGGTGGGAAAATTTAATTAAGGACAAGATGAATTGTGTGGGAAAAATGACCTCAAAGATCAAAAGGAACGGTGGATAGATCTTTGAATTTCCTTACAACAGATTTCATTCAATCAGATAAATGAAAAACGCTGTAGATCGACTCCAAATCTCAAAGAAGAAGAATGACTCAAAGTAAGGAATGAAGATGTCAAAAATCCAAACAAAACATCATAAATTCTTAGAAATCAAAATGTTGGAGGCCAAGACAAAGACACACTGATATGGTAATAATCCTAAGCAGATGAAAGAGCAAAAATTAGTCTCAGAGATCAAATTCCAAAAAGGGTTTTAGCAGAAAAAGACCAGCGATATGGTGTCAAGGGTAACAGATAATTGCAACACTATGTGGAAGCCTACAAGGGAGTACCAACACTATGGTGGTAGAGGTAGGGGAGTGCTAGCCTCTAAAAAGAACAAAAAATTGCCCAGAACTCAAAAAACTCAGGAAAATCCAGAAATTGAGTGTGTATGGGATGAATCCAAGAGCCAACAACACATCTAAGAATCATAAACAAAAAATGAATAAGATATAAAGGTGAGAAAAGGACAAAACAATACCAAGGAAGGAAACCAAATCTGAAAGCTTCGCTCCCCAGTGGAGTTGCCAGTTTCTGTTATAGGAAAATCCCCCTGCAGACAGGTGAACTTCCTCTTGGATCTATACCCCTATAACCAAGACATAAAGGTGCTAACTTTGGTCAATGACATCTCTTTAAACCTGGCTAAACCAATCTATAGAGAAGAGGAAGAATATGTACCTTTTTGTGATGTTTATCGTCGCCCAATTCCAAGTTGAGCTCTGATCCACAAGCTCTTCAACAGGTCCTGCAATCCAATCAAAGACAAAACATACTTCCTATTCTACCAAGATTAGTTTGAAACTAGATCTATCCATCAAATACAAGTTCATGTAGATATACACAATCGATAAGGAAATAGGCCAAGCACATGTATTAATGAGAACCCAAAAGAGATACTTACAAAACCTTGATGAAGTTGCAACAACCTCTTCCAACTCTCCTTGTCTAACCCCTTGCTCAAATAATCCATAATCAAAATGACTATGCTTTCACTGATAATTCTCCCTTATGAGATCATAATTTTGATGCCTTCCATGTCTCTCCTTCCTTATGAGATCATAAGTTAGGTATCTCTCAATTTATCCATTCCCCCTTCACCATGAGGAGGCCTCCTTATATAGGCTTGGAGAGGACTAACCACCTTAGAGATTCTTGGGATAGGTTGAGGATATTTCTCCATCAGTTGTGGATCCTTCCTAAGATCTAGCCTTTACCTTATATTTGAATCCAAATGATTTCAAAGATAAGGGGGATCTTCCCTTGATTTTCTCAACGACATAACACTCCCCCATAATTGTGCACAGAGCGCTACAACGCTCCCCCAAAGAAGGGAAATGATCGTTAATGCTCCTTGGTAGTGGGTAGGGGAGTTTTTCCCAAAAAATCCCAATGCTCCCCTAGAAGGGTGCACAGAGTTCTACAATGTTCCCCCAAAGAAGGTCAGGGAGCGCTAGCATTCCCTGTCACTGGGTGGGGGAGCACTACCCTTCAAAATTCATTTTTAAGTGGTTTTCTCAAGGCAAAAGGCTTTGTACTCTTCATCAAATGACATGTCCTTCTTTAACCAGTCTCTGAGGGTGTCTTCAAGTGTTCCTTGTGATGTCGTTCGAGACACAACATAGGCAAGATGACTTTATGATGTCTGTGACACTTGTGGCCAGAATGCGACACTTGCGACACTTGTAATGACGACAATAGGTCATCATTGAAGTGAGTAATTTTGATGTGTAACAACATCTAGAGGCTAGTAAGGGTAAGCATGTGAGTGAAGATAAGAAGCCATTCAAATTCGAGAAGAAACCAAAGGTTAAATGGAAGAGTAAGAAATCAGCCACAGTGAAGAAAGCTGAGGGAAGACCTACATGTTCCCACTATAAGAAAAAGGGACATGAGGAATAACAATGTCGGAAGTTGCATCCAGAATTATTACCAAGGAAATTCAAGGAAAAAGGGAAGCAAAATATTGTTGCATCAGCTCATTAGGATCTAGGGTCAAATTTTGAAAATGAATATAAGATCATGGCCATAAGAAGCATAGGTATATCAACTATAGATTAAAATTCTTCAGCTCAATCCAGTAAAAGGGAAAGTGATATTGATCAAAATAAGAGAAGTGATATTTTTCATGTCAGAGTGATAGTCAAGCATACCAAGGTAGATACTTTATTTGACAATGGATATCAAGTTAATCTAATCCCTGAAGCAATTGTTAAGAAGTTGAGTTTGAAGACGACACCTCACAAAAAGACATATCCATTAGGTTGGGTGTGTGAAGATGCTAAGTTGTAGGTAACAAAGCAATGTAATATTATATTTCCAATAACAACTAAGTTCTTTAATGAGGTAGAGTTAGATGTTGTGCCTCTTGACATTTGCAACATTGTCTTGGCTAGTCCATATTTATTTGACATGAAGGTTTTATTCTACTCAGAAGAAAACAAATATCGTATTTTTAATTAGGAGATTGAATATATTTTTAGAGCTCATCGTATCAAAAATAATGTTTCTTTAGTGAGCACAGGGAAAATGAAGAGACTCGTGAGTGCAAGCAAATATTTTTTTCTCATGATAGTGAAAAAGAAAGAAGAATATATGACATATGCTTTATCATGTTGTGATCCAAGTCATAAACAAGAGTTTATAAACATCATATCTAACTATGATGAGTTATTTTAGGAACCTTCAGGGTTTCCTCCTAAAAGGCAGGTAGAACATGAAATATATTTGCAACAAGATGCTTCTCTTCCGAACATTGGAATGTACAGGTCATCGGTGATCAAGAATGCATAAATAAAAAAACAAGTTTAGAAGTTGCTTGATAAAGGAATCATCAGACCAAGCTCCTCTTTGTGTGGATCTCCTATTGTGTTAATTCTGAATAAAGATGACACATGGAGGATGTGTATTGATTTTCGAGCCATGAACAAGGTTACAATAAAAAACCATTATCCTCTTCCCAAAATCGATGATTTATTAGATCAATTAAAAATGTTATGTATTTCACTAAGTTGGACTTGAGAAGTGGTTACCATTAGATCATAATTGTAGAAGGTTACATATGGAAGACTTATTTCAAGACCAATCAAGGCTTTTTCGAATGGTTGGTTATTCCATTTGGGTTATGTAACACACCAACAACATTTATGAGAGTAATGAATGATGTGTTCAAACCCTACATAGATGATTTTGTTATTGTCTATTTAGACTAGGGATAATTTAAAGGATGAAAATTTGTATTAAAATGTAGAAACAGGCTAATATTACTATTCCTTAATATGAAAAATGTAAAATAGTTGGCGATAGTTGGGTAAAAATATTCAAATTTCTAAGGATTTTATATAGTTTCTATAAAATTTTGGCGATTTTTAAGGTAAAATAATTTTATTCTATGGAATTTGGACGAATTATTTTTAGAAAAAATTGAAATTGGCGAATCAGATTTTGAGAAAACCATGGAAAATGATCCCATTTGTGAAATTTATCCCCTAAAATCATCTATCATTTAGACGACATATTGATCTTTATTCAAATATGGGAAGACAATACAAAGCATGTCAAGACAATGTTTGAACTCTTGAAGAAGGAGAAGTTGTATATCAAGTTATCTAAATGTGAATTTGGAAAAACTTCTTTGGTATATTTGGGATAAATTGTAGGGAATGGTTAGCTAAAGATAGATCCCGCAAAGGTAGAAGTCATTGTAAAATGGCTCGAGCTAACTATTGCCACCGAAGACAAGAGATTCTTACGAGTTGTACAATACTGGAGAAAATTCATTGCTAATTTCTCATACATAGAAGCACCTCTACATGCATTAACATGTGTTAAATAAGTCTTTCAATGGGAAGGAAAGCACCATAAATCCTTCGAGACATTGAAGGAAAATCTAATCACCGCACCAATTTTGGATTTTCCAGATCTAAAACAACCATTTGAGATTCAAACTAATTCAAGAGTATATTCCATGGGAGTAGTCTTTATGCAATGAGGTATACCTATATGTTATCATTCTGAGACTTTCACTCAAGTTGTGATTAACTATCCAACATTTGATAAGGAATTGTATGGGTTGGTACAAAGTGTAAATAAATGGAGGCATTACCTAATGGGAAAGGAGACAATAATTCATACCTATCATCAACCATTACAGTATTTGCAGTCATAGACCAAGCTACAACAGTCATGACACTTCAGGCGGATGGGTTTTCTACAACAGTTTCATTTGGTAATCAAGTATAAGAAGGGTATTCATAACAAGGTTGTAGATATGTTGTCAAGACTAGTAACTAATGCACCCACAATACTTAGGTATAATCCTTTATCTCATGAAAGTTATGCAGAACAATATATTTGGGATGATGATTTTAAAGAAGTATATGATGCATTAACTCACGACATTCAACAATAAGATTATTATATGAATGGAAATTTGTTATATCATCTTGCGAAACTATGTATACCAAGAGATGAAATAGTGAATTTAATCATAGAAGCTCATACATATCTCATATCTAGTCATTTTGGGGTTGGTAAGATAGTTGCACAATAACATAGGTATTTTAATTAGCCTCGAATGAATGAAATAGTTTCCAAGTATATCAAATGGTGTGTTATGTGTGTTTTTAGTCCCTAAAGTTGTCCTTGACTGCTAAGGGAAAACCAAGGCACCTCAGTTATTGCAATGGTTTATGTTGTAAGTCTTTTTGGGTTTATAGGTTATTTTATGGATCAAGAAGTGGATGAATTAGGCAACATAAGATTTTGGTTACAAAGTCAGGTTTCCACCACATTCACTTAGTCAATGACATTCACTCCGATCATCTAGATAAGGATATTTAAATAGAAGAAACAAAAAAAACAAGCTTACAATCTGTTCACTTACATAGAAGACTCTTGATCCCAAATATCATTCAGAAACAAGAAATAAATACTTAAACATAATTCCTGTAACAATTGAGCAAACAACAAAATATTTACTGGTATTCAACATGAACAAAATAAACCAAATGCTTTGCAAAAGATTCAAATGCATTCAAGTAAGAGAGAATAAATTTAACAAAATAATGAGACAATCTAACCATCATAATGATTTTTCCATTGAGTGTAAAGTGTAGTAGATTCCAAGTATACAATTCAGGTCAATATGTCCTTTAGCACCACCAAAATCAAACCCTTACCTCTTAATATGAACATGCTTTTATAAAAAAAGAAGAGGTTCCACTTTTGGATCTAGATCCCAAAACATAATGGCCCATTAATCACATCCATTGACTATAGACATTACAGTCGAACTACCTCACACGAGGTCAAAACCAAAATATGGGTTTTAGGAGGAAAATCCTCATAGTAAGATCAAATCCCTGAAAATGCTCTTGTGCAAACTAATAAGCTGATTCTTAGCATTTATTTGTGTAAAGAAATTAAAAAAGGAACTAATCTCTACTTCCCAATTGGATTTATCCATGTGGTAAAATCTACCTGCAAAATATTCAACTTCCCTGCATTCGCTCCTCATCCTGCAAAATAAAGTTCTGCAAAATTACTATTTTTTTGTAGTCTTAGCGATTTTCTTTAAGAATTTGTAGACTTTCCTTTTCTTTCTGTTTCAGTTTTTGGACTTTAGTTTGTAATCTAGAATTTTGTATCACAAGACTTTGATTTTGTTTCCTTTTCTTCTTGTGTACCATTACATATTTCTCCTCAACAATGTCTTCTATTGCAAACTCAAATAGACTTGGTTCTCCTTTTTCCATGTAAAAATATGTCATCTCGGGCATATCCCTTAGTGTATGGATTGTCGACCTTTCTTTCTAGGTTTCTTCATGGGTCTCATCACCTGAGTGAGAAGATTCAATTTTTGGAACTGGTTGTTGCTTCCCCCCCTTTATGTTCTTCTTATTAATTTCTTATGTGATATCATCATATAAAATGATCATATTATCTTTCTTTAAAGAGGGTTTACACAAATCCTTTGAATTATGTCTCAAGTTATATGTAGCTCTTGTTTTAGGCCTGATGGGATAGTTTACAGGTTGTTTAACCTTGATCCTTTTTCTCTATCTCACTTGTGGGGAATTTTTAACATGTACATCATGGATCTATGTTTTTGGTTCAATTTTCACTTCTTGTAATTTCTCTGTCCTTCGCCTGGCGATTCTTCTTGTACAAACCCTATTATAACCCTTAAAATCATGTTTTGAAATAGAGGATTCATGCCTTTGTTTGACTTCTTCCTCTTGTTGTAGCATCAATTTTCTCTTGTTGGATCTAGTTTTTCTAGCTACAGGAGAAATTTCTTGCAATTTTACAGTGCTCTTTGAGGTACCATCCTTCTTTGTTGAAACCCCAATTTTCTGGTCAGAGGTTGTTTTTTGTATTTTTGAAGCTTGTTCATCAAACCCTAAGAAAGTCAACAACTGTCTCCAGGACACTCGAACTTCACTCAATGCATAAAGAGACAACCTTTTAATCAATCCTTGATGAAATAAACTTTTATCAATAGTTCTTGGATTACTATGTACTCTCTTTTCCATTTTGGCTAGGCTCTTCAACAAATAAAAGGGAAAGATCATTTGTGCATCTCCATTTAAATGCATTAAAAATATCATATGGTAATAGTAAACATAAGAATACCTACCCTCCCAAGTTATGTACCTCTTGAATATTGACAAAACGCTCTTCCATTCTTCCTTTAACCACTATTTCGAGATCCCTTGGCTCCAATCTGGATCATGATGTTCAGATACCAAAATGTTGATTGCATAGGTCTGCAGATAATTTAATTTTTTTCCACCATATTTCACCCTGCACATGCAAGTGACATGTTACTCCTATTGAATKCTCTGTAATGTGAATTAATACATTTCCCACTTGATTTTGAAACCCATCATTTTTTTTTTGCAAATAACATCAAAATTTCCCCATGATGCCCTTTGAAAGTGCAACAGAACTTGAACCAGCCTCCATCAATGAATTTATGGATAATCTCAAGGTAAGATTCCAAAAATTCGACTCSTACTAGTTCCAAATGCCTAACCTGACCACRTTTCTTGGGCACCATCACGCTGTCTGCGATCTCTGTCAACTTGTAAATGTTAGGGTTTCAACTCAATCAAGTTTCTGTAGATTCCTTCACAGAAAACCAKCATAGCAGGTTTCCTTCATTGCAAATAATGTTAGGCCATGATTTAGTTATGGTGAAATTTAACTCATAACCCTAAGTACTTGACATCGTGGCCTGCTAGATGAATCTGAACCATATGTACATATGAGTGTTTATTACAATGTGCCCAGAGGGTTAATTAAATGCCACAAAAGTTGCATGATATTCTGCATGAATTTGTGACAACTAACATGATATTCAAAATCAAAAACCGCTCAAAATAATAATTCCTTTGGGTGCTACAAGAATGACAACATTCTTGTAGCGACTTTGCACACTTTTTAAACTTTGGGAAAATACACATTTTTACTTAAAAATTTGACTAACATTCTGATGTGATATACCCAAATCATTCAAATATTCAATCCAATCTTACAACAAGAAAATGAAAATAAACATAAGCAAAGAAATCACACCCTAGATGACCAGTAAAAGGAATTACATAAGAAACTTAAGAAGACATGAACAAGTTTTTTAAAAGAAAACATGAACAATTTTTGATAGAATAGGCTAAAAATCAAGTGTAAAAGGTTGTAGTATGTCTAGGGACAAACACTGGATCCTTCTAGGGGTATTTTTTTATGATAAACATTAAGAACCATGCAGACCAATGCCTTCCTTTCCCACTTTATCAGTTTTAATATCCACCCTTTTTGTGTTCTCAATTGTTGTGATCCCTATTTTATTTCATATCATTTATCCTGCATTCTAAAATATCAAAAGAAAAGAACTAACTGTAGACTAGTGTCTCCATTGGGCTTGGAGTCTTTATTTGAGCTACTTAAACAAAAAAAAATAAAACAATATGTAATAGTGAATCAATCATGGGTCTGCATGTAAAATGATGCTTCAGAAAATGTCCATTTACTGGACCCCCAAATATCTCACTGTCATCCAAATTTTGTAAGATAAATGTATTATTATTCAAAATTTTAGCTAATTTTAAAAGGACCAAACCAAAAATTTTTGAACTTACCATATTTTTATTTTTCCTCCCTCGTGACATCCCATCTCAAAATAAGGTCTCCTATTTCAAAATCATATTTTTTATTCTTTTTATCAAATATTTCCTTGACCTTGCTTTGATGAGGTTCAGATTTCTCATTTAGCATATCTCTTTTTTGCTGAACATCAATGATTTGAAAAATCCTTCTTTGAATGTCATTTGGTTCTTCCAACTCTTCTTGCAAGAATTTAAGTACAAGTAAACCAATTTGGGTTGGAAAGATGACATCTATCCCATAGACCAGCTGGAAAGGAGAGGTTCCAATTGACTTTTTAGTGTTGATCCTGTCAACCCATAAAGAAAAATTCAACATGGAATCCCATGATCTTTTCTTTTCTGTAAACAACTTCTTAATGATTCTGAAAATAATTTTGTTTGAGGATTTCGCTAATCCATTACCTTATGGGTAATAAGGGGTAGAACAGGCCAACTTAATGTTATATTTTCTACAAAATTCAACCATAGAAGAAGACTTAAATGACTGAGAATTCTTTGTAATCAATTTCCTAGGGCATCCAAACCTTGAGAAAATATTTCCTTCTAATGATCATGATGATCTTGTCTATTGAATTCCTTGTAGGGATAGCCTCAATCCACTTTTTCAAATAATTAGTGACTGTGAGTATCCATTTGTGTAGCCCAGAAGAAGGTGGATGAATTTCTCCAATGAAATCGAGGCCCCACCAATGAAAAGTGCCATTTTCAATTATAGGTTTCAAAGGCAAAGAAATAAACTTCTGTTTTCCTGCAAACATCTATCATTGTTCACATGCTCTGACCAGGGAAAACACATCATAAAATATATAATCTGAAAAGATCTTTTACACGACTATGGTTGAGTTATTAAGCATGTGTTGATTAACCAATTAGGAAGATTAATGAAAAATAAAGAAGATATGAGAATATATCAAAACCATATAAACATGTACATAACTGAAATGAAGCAATAAACAACATAAAACCATAACACCAATGTGATAACGGAGTTTGAAAATCTTGTCTACGTCTCTGGGCCTTTGTCTCGGTGGGTGAGGATTTCTTATTTCATTTCAAAGCTCAATAAGTACATCACAACAATGCCAAAAGGCTACAAGACTAATATGGTCTTGTTCTCCCAGTTCTCTAGAACCCAATAGAAGAAACAACACTCAAAATGGATGATCGGAGTTCCCATAAATGGCCTGCAAAGGTGCGCTCCTCAACAACTTCCCTGCATAAAAATGGCTTTGGATTGTCTTTCCCTCAACATAATTCTTCTCTGAATCCCCCTCCATGGCCTCAAGAAGGCCTGGTTTATATAGATCTAAATTTGGTTATCATCCTATGACTTCCTCCAAAGATTTGGCCTCTTTTTGGGATCAAATCCCCCTCCAAATGGCCAAAAAATCCTCAAAAATGCCCAATCTGGGCCAAACTATAGGAAAAAACACCCACCTATGCATAAAATAAAAAAATAGCCTATAGGGATAGGCACACACTCCAAATTAAGGTCATATGGTGTATAGGTGGCCAAGCTCCAACCCAAAGGGCTGCACACTGACCCCTTTTCCGAATTTATTGGTCACATGTGGTAATGGGTAGTACCACACCCTTGGGGTGCACCTAAACCCTTTGTTCCAGCCCCCGTGATATATGGTGGAATGGTGCTAAAAAGGAACGCGCTGGTGGTTATAAACATCATGCCCACACCCTATCCATTATGGTCACAAGTAACAAAGAAATCGTGGGTTGGGGCTTAGCCCCAACCCCCTTCCTCCCCATACACTTATACATTGCAATTTATATAGTATGAAGTGGGTTTTAAACCCCAAACTCAAATATAGGCACGTTGGCCATTGGACCTCTCCAAAATATTTTCTTTAGCAATAGGTCATGGTTTTGAATCCCATGATCCCCCAAAACTTTTAAACTACCATCTAATGATAGTGTGCCACGTGGCAACCCACGTTTGGGCCATGTGGCACCTCTTCATTTTCCTAAAAAATTCCACTTGTCAACATATGAGTGGGATTTCCCTCTGCCCAGTCAACCTACTGTTGTGCTGCCACATGTCTCAATGCTACATCAACATGATGATGTCATGCTGATGCCAACATTGACATTTTTTGCCTATTGACCTGTTGACTTTTTTACCTGTTTGGGAAAATGGTCAGAGTGCGGTAAATCTCGCATACAATGTCCATTTGAGAAAGTAAATATATGGCCATAATTAGCGTGATGAGCTGATAGCAATGGAATTGGTTTAATTCAATTCTGAGAACTATCATTTTTGAGCATTTTTTGGACCCGGGAAGCCTCCTGGATCTGATTCTAGATCACACCTCCACACTAAGGACCTTTTGGTCCCCAAAAGGTTACTGACCAATCAAAAATCTTGGGATAGGCCTACCAACTTGTCCTCTGTCCTTGAACTTTGTCCTGTGCACCTGTCTCATCAAGATCAACTGTAACACAATCATGACAACTGACATCATATTGTTATCCATTTGAACCCTGTCACATTTTACTGAAGCCACTATCATCCATGTAGATAAAATTACTAACAATAGCATAAAAAATATGACTGCAAATGAACTGATATACTTGTAATATTTGCACGACACGAGCTTATCTTGAAGCAAAATGTGATTGATTTTCCATTCAACAATCATTTCCTGTTCTTGCTTAAGATAGATTACTTCATTTGAAACAATTATTGGTTTTTTTCTTGCTTGAAATGACTTCTTTAATTGTTCCATTGTTTGAAGAGTTTTATTTTCCTTTACATGATGAGAATGAACCACATAATCTTGACTTGCTTTGGTTAATTGATATTTATTCTTTATCCTGTAGAAGATTTCCTTACGATCATATAAGTATGGAATACCTAAGACCACTCCACATTCACTTAATGGCACTACATCACATGTTACCTCGTCCACATACTTAGATGAAATTGCAAATTTGATTGTGCACTTCTTTGTTATGTGCATCTGATGATGGTTTCTTATCCATTTAAGTGTGTAAGGCTTATGATTTACTATGTACTTGTGTTTTTAACCCCAATTTCTTAACCAATTCTTCTGAGATTAGGTTAGATTGAGATCCATTGTCGATTAATGTATCCACCTTAGTGTGTCACATGATAACCCTTATATGAAACAAGTTACTTCTACAATCAATTCCTTCACCAATTCTACCTGTCATACCAACCAATGAGACCTTTGATTCATCACTTTAATCTGATCCCAAGTCTGTGGGTCTTGTTGTCGCTACCACTGTTTGGCTCCCTTTCTTTTCCTTGAACCACTTTGGCCTCTTCTACGGATGCAACTACCAACAACGGTCCTCATCATGCCCCTCTTTCTTGCAATGCTTGCAAGAGGGCTTCTCATCTTTTCTCATCACTGCATTTTCCTTTTTTCCATTCCACTTCCTTTCATCCTCTTTCCTTGAAGACCATTCCCTTGATACACTTGCTTTCCCTGCTTCAATATATGTCGCTTGAATAGAAACCTCATCAAGGTTAGTGGGTCCAAACATGAATACAATGTTTCTAATGTGTGCAAGTAAACCTCCTATATAATTCATAAGGGTTTCTTGTGTATGTAAAGGGATATATAACATCAAATCCATTTTACAAAAGCAATCGGTGTATTCTTGCACAGTTTGTCCTTTTCTTAGTTTTAAATCTTGCCATTAAATTAATGCTTTTTATTTATAACCCAAAGGATAAAATTGTTTTCTGAGTGCAAAAATGAAGCTTTTCCATGATGGAAATACATTACCCACTTGTTGTGTTCCATTTTGCAACTTACTTTGCCACCAGATGAGTGTTGTGCCTACAAGTCTCAAAGATGCCAACTTGATTTGTGTGGCCTCATCCTTGATCTGTTGCACACTGCACTAAACCTCCATTTGCATGACCCAATTTTCAAGTCTCTCTGCATTAACTTCACCATCATATATGGGTAACTCAAATTTAACATCAAGTTTTAATAATGGCATTTCATTCTTATGTTTATGAACATGTTTCTTTGCATTGGATTTAGAACTTGAACTTGAAGATGAAGGAGAAGAAGGAGGTGACGATGGAGGTGAAGGAGGAATTTGAGGAGGATCCTTTCCCTCTTCACTTTTTCCCTTTGAAGATTCACCCAGATTTGGTTTCTTACATTCCAAGTAATCTTCATACAAAACTTTCATCATCTTCGACATGGAAAATAAAGCATTTCGAAACTCTTTCTCATCCTGAGAAAGTCCCTCTTCCGATGCCATCTTCTCGGTGTGAGAAGGTCTCTTTCTCAATCCAATTAATGGATTCTCTTCAAAAATATCACCTTCACCATGATGTATCTTTTCCCTGGTTAACATGCAAAACTAAAATCCAAATGTCAACTAGCTCTGATACCACTTGATCCGAAAAGATCTTTTACACGACTATGGTTGAGTTACTAAGCATGTGTTGATTAACCAACTAGGAAGCTTAATGAAAAATGAAGAAGATATGAGAATATATCACAGCCATATAAACATGTACAGAACTGAAATGAGGCAATAAACAACAACAAACCATAACACCAGTGTGATAATAGAGTTCGACAATCTCGCCTATGTCTCCGGGCCTTTGTCTCAGTGAGTTAGGCTTTCTTATTTTTGTTTAAAGATCAATAAGTACATAAAAATAGTGCCAAAAGGATGCAATAATGATTTTTTATTGTTCTCCCAGATCTCTAGAACCCAACATAAGAAATGACACTCAAAATGGATGACTGGAGCTCCCAGAAATGGCCTACAAATTAGGTGCGCTCCTCAAGAACTTCCTTGCATAAAAATGGCTTTGGCTTGGATTTCCTTCACCATAATTCTGCTATGAATCCCCCTCCATGGCCTCAAGAAGGCCTAGTTTATATATATCTAAATTTGGTTATCATCTCCCAACTTCCTCCAAATATATGGCCTCTTTTTGGGATCAAATCCCCCTCCAAATAGCTAAAAAGTCCTAAAAAATGCCCAATCTGGGCCAAACTATAGGCAAAAACACCCACCTATGCATAAAAATAAAAAATGTCCCCTAGGGCTAGGCACATGCTCCAAATTGAGGTCATATGGTGTATAGGTGGCCAAGCACTAGCCCCTTTTCCAAATTTACTAGACACATGTGGTAATGGGATAGGACCGTGCCCTTGGGGTGCACCTGAACCCTTGGTTCTAACCTCCGTGATATATGGTGGAATGGTGATAAAAAGGCGCACGCTGGTGGTTATAAACATGGCACCTGCACCCCATCCATTGTGGTCACAAGTAACAAAGAAACCGTGTGCTGGGGCTTAGCCCCAAGCCCCTTCCGCCTCATATACTTATACATTACAATTTATATAGTATGAAGTGAGTTTTAAACCCCAAACTAAAATATAGGCGTGTTGGCCATTGGAACTCTCCCAAATATTTTCTCTAGCATCAGGTCATGGGTTTGAATCCCATGAGCCCCCAAAAATTTTAAACTTCCATCCAATGATAGGGTGCCATGTGGCACCTCTTCATTTGCCACTTGTCAACATCTGAGTGGGTCTGCCCTCTACCCAGTCAAACTGCTGCTATGCTACCACATGTCTCAATGCTACGTCAACATGATGATGTCATGCTGACGTCAACATTGACTTTTTTTGCCTGTTGACATTTTTACCTGTTTGGGAAAACGGTTAGAGTGCGATAAATCTCGCATACAACGTCCGTTTGAGAAAGTAAATATATGGCCAGAATCAACGTGACGAGCCAATCTTAATGGAATTGGTTTCATTCAATTATGATAACTTTCATTTTTTGAGCATTTTTTGGACCTAGGAAGCCTCCTGGATCCAATTCTAGATCAATATCATAGGTCAATAATATCCCGTCCTCAAGTTTTTTAAGTTGTATCTTTACAATGGTGGTATCCTCCGCAAACTCCTTTGTGTAAATCAATCATAGCTTGCTTTGCTTCTTCCTCATCACCACCTTAATAAAACTCCATTAGGGTCTCTCCAAAATAGGACCTGATTAATTATGGAATATTTCATAGCTTTGAGTTTCAAGGATCTCACCTTAGAATTATCAAAATCAGGAGGAGGTTCAAGATTTTGCAAAAAAGTGAACAATATCATTATACCAGGATGAAGAAATATATTTTTCCATTACCTGTAAGCACCTTCCTTCAGTTTGTGAAAATGAACAATTTGATTGACTAAAACTGTAATGCATCCCAAGAGATTTACAATTTGATTCAGTAAGAAGCTTGGAAAGACCATGTCCTTTGATCAGATTTGTAGGTTTTAGACCAAATCATATTCCAAGAGTTTGACTATCCATCTTCTCCTTTTTCCTTCAGTATCTGGTTGTACAATATCTCTTTCAAAACACTTCTAGGGACATAATAAATTATATTACATTGAAAAAAATAAACCCTGAAGGATTTCAATGCCTTAACTAAGGCATAAGCCTATTTTTCCATTATTTCATACTTCATTTCTACATCTCTAAGAGTCTTGTTGAAGAAAAAAATAGGCTGATCATACCCTTCGTCATTCCTCTGCAACATAACAACAACAATGGTATCTTCAGATGCTAATGAAAAAAACCAGAAAGTATTTAGAGTAATATAGTCTAATAAGAACAAGAGCTTCAATTAGAGCTTGTTTTGTCTTTTCAAAGGAATATTTTTCTTCTGCTGTCCACTTAATTTCTGCATCTTTTTTCAGCATATTGGTAATGAGCTTGATAATTTCAATAAAATTGGGTATGAAACTCAAAAAAATATTCTCCCCATGAAGGATTGTATAACATTTTTGTTTCTTGGAATGCCAATCTTCTGAATGGCCTCCACCCTCTCAGGATATATCTTGATTCCTCATGCAGACATAATATGGCCTAGGAGCTTGCCTTCATGCATGGAAAAGTGAGATTTCTTTGGGTTTAAAGATATGTCATATATTATGCACTTTTTAAATGTTTGATTGAGATGATGCAAGTATTCATCATCAGATTTCGAGAAAACAATAATGTCATCTAGATAGATGACCATGAATTTATCTTTTTCTCCCACGAACACAATTTCCATGGCCCTCTGAAAAGTGGCCCATGCGTCCATCAAAACAAAGGGAATCTTGTCATATGCCCCAAGGAGTAGTGAAAGCAGTCTTTTTCTTATCTTCTTCAAAAACTAATATCTGATTATTTCCAGAGTATCCATCCCACATGGAAATTATTTGAGCACCCACTACTTTCTGCAAGATATGATCCATTTTGGGTAATGGATAATTGTCCTTCAATGAAAACCTATTCAGATTTCTAAAATCCACACACAACCTTATTTCACCATTCTTTTTCCTGACAGGTACAATATAGGCCACCCACACTGAGTATCTGAGAGTTACTATGATCTTTGCATCAAACAATTTTTTCACTTCTTTTTCAATAATGGGTAGCAACATAGGGTTGAACTCTCTCATTTTCTGTCTAAAAGGTTTAGAGCCTACTTTCATAGAAATTTTATGATGAATAATTTCTATGTCAAAAATGTTAAGGTCTTCATATGACCAAGCAAAAATATCAACAAATTCCTTGATAAGATTTACATACATGCTCCTTTTCTCTTCTGATAATTCTTTAGAGAGTTTTATAATGTTTGGATTGGTATCATTCCCAATATTACAATCAACAACATCCTTTTCTTGGATTTGAATTGAAGATTTCTTGGAGACATCATTGTTGTCAAAGAGACTTTCAAGTGGTACCAAACCATTTGGAATGCGATTTTTCTTCAATTCTACAATCTTATGTCCTGCAATTTTATCTTGAAGAGGGACACACGTTTGAATTTTTGCATCATCATCCTCATTTTCTTGATCAATAGAGATTGCAGAAAATTCATCAACAATTTCTAAAAACCTTTTCAATTCCTGGTCATCATTGAAAACCTGCCAATATTTTATGTTATCTGGGATGGAAGTTCTATCTCTTACTTCAATTTCATGTCTTAGGTTCGAAAATATAGGACTCTTGAAATTACTCGCTGCCAAGGCTAAAGAATCTTCTTGTTGGTTTAGACTTCTCTATACAAAAGTTATATCAAAAGCTAAAAATAAGTTTTCAACAAGGTCCCATACCTCATTTTTGTACTGCTTCAACCTTTGGTGCTTTGTCTAATACATATTCTTGATTTGATGAATCATTAATTATGAATCTCCAAAAAAAAATATTTTATCAATTCCCATATTTTTTATAGCTCTTAATCCCAACAATAAAGCCTCATATTCTGCAGTATTGTTGGTGGTGTCAAATTCTAATTTATATGATAGAGGTATGAATTCCTTGGAAAGAGAATTGAATACAACCCCAACACCGAATCCTTCTTTTGAACAAGAACCATCAAATAACATCTTCCAAACTGCATGTTCCACACCCTTTACTTGGTTATCCTTGGATATGATTTATAATGGTTCAAAATCATCCTCATTGATATAAAATATGGATGATCTAATTTCATCTTCAACTGCATAAATGGAGTGATTTCCTATATTTTCATGATCACTTACAAGATAGGCTAGTCTAAATTCCCGTACAACCTTCGGTGTTCTCCTCCAGATATAGGTATAGTAGCATATGTTAGGTACATTTGTAAGGATCCTCCTACCTTATTAGCCCAAGATCTAGATAACAACATGCCAAGTTTAGGTGGTATATCAACCACTACCACATCCATAACAACATTATTCATAGGCAACTGGGATAATGTAACAAGCAGATCTTTGATAACTCCTAAACATTTGATTTTTTTAGAATCAAAATAATAGAGGTATTGGTAGGGTTTTGTAATGTTAAGACCTAATTAATACATGAATACCTTATGAATAACATTGTGTGAGGCTCCATAGTCCACAAGGCAGTTGTGCAAAAATTTCTCATGAATGTTCAGGTCTATGTAAAAAGGAGGTGAAGCATCAAATCTATCTTCAATATATGGTCCCATAGTGATGGCATTATTTTCATCTTCCAAGTTTATTGTGTTTGAAGAAATGATCTTTTAACACCCTGGGTTTTGAAACCCCATTTTAAATAATGTATTGTTACAATGATGAGGGGCCAGTGTGCCCAAGACATGTAATGTTTTCTATCATTATTATTAATAAACACATCGCTGGCTGCTAGACAGACAAGGACTAGATTTATAGGGGGATATGATTCCACAAGAGAGGGGGCTTGAGGGGCTAAGTGTTTAATCCTATGTTAATTACCCTTTTTTCCTAAGGGAGGGGATAAATTATGTGAGCTTCTTGGGGAAGGCCAGGAGGTTCTTGATTTCCCCACGAATTTACTTCAACCTAACTTTGGTCTAATGGGGGGGTTTGACTGATGGATTGTTCGCTGATTTCCTATTCGTACCATTCATTTCCCTCATGCACTTTCATGCATTCACTCACCCATTCATTGATCCATGCTTATCTTTGTCTTGGCTTGGGAAAAGGGAACCGAACTGCTGAAGATTATCCATGAGGTAGTTGGCTATAGTGGTCACTAGTGTGATCCAACCATGATTTGAGGCCTACATGTCTGAGATGTGTTGACCTGTGTCCAATGTTTCTCACAACTGCGAGTCCTAAGAGTTCCAACATTGAGATTCTGGACCAATTGCGCTGGAGCTCGAATAAGGAGAAGGATTTCCCGAGGGACTGCATTGCAGAGAAGGGTGGAGGTCCGTTCTCTTGGGTGGTGGAAGTTGGGTAGAAGAGAGCTTGGTACTTGGATTGCCGTGAGAGCTGGGAAGCCTATGAGAGCTTGGGTGCTGACTGGTTTGGGAATCCAAGTAACACTCTGGAACCATCCTTGTGGATTCATATCCCTAGCTCATGAGTGATGTTGTTGTTGAGATTCATAATAGTAGTGTCTACTGTTGGGTGGAACGTCCTTGGTCTGCAGTCAGTCGGTGTCATCTTTCATAAAGATAAGTGCTCTCTGTTATGGTATCAATTGCATGTATATGAATGTATTTCCGCTATATATTTAATTATCATTTAATTGAATATTTAGACTCTGCATGCTTGCTGACTACTATTATGCATGTCATTAAAATCTTTCCTTTTATGCATCCTTAAATATAAAAAAGCTATCGGTAAGAGAAATAAGTCCAAGGGCAGGATTGAACATAGCATACCCCAACCTACAGGTGGTTGGGTATGTTACAGTTTGGTATCAAAGATTCTAGTTGAAACACCTAGCCGGTATGGGTCAGGTCTATTGGCCAGAGTCTCATGGTTATAGATCAAAATATGAACACGAAGTTGAAAAGCTCAGGAGGAATGGTGTTGCAGAATCTACGTGGGAGTTAGACCGTCAGAGATCCGTTGAAAGGGGTTCGAAGGATCATGACCATCCCCCTTCGAGTTCAAGAGTGATCGCCACTGTAGTATCAAGAGAGGTCTGGGATCATTGGATTAGAGGATAGGTGCATAGAGGTTGTCTGATGTAAATGAAGCAAGGGTTAAGGTCACAACCGAGAGATAAACG
>JASDQU010306484.1:0-37095 GCA_032191745.1 Picea mariana | reverse complement strand
CATTCTGGGTGGAGGCAAGCGAGGAAAATCGAGACTCCCGAAGCGCGGAGTCCCGAAGTGGATCTCGATTTTTGATCATGAAAGAGGACGAGGATCGTTGATCCGGTCCTGGATGAAAGTTCCAAAGTCCCAAAGATCTAGACAAGCACTTTTTCAGCTAAGCGCAGGGTCATGGCCATGGTCATATGAATATTGAGAGATGAGGGAAGGAGGGCTAAGGGCTGAATTGGTTGTCTTCAAGACAAAAAAGTGCCAAGGAAGGATTTAGCCAGGGTTTCTAGTCGTGATCACCGGGGAAGGTGGTTTCAAGGAAGGGCCTGCGCAGGATAAAATTCTGTGTCAACCAAGGATAATAGGACACTGTTGTTTTCAGAGAATGGGATATGATCTCCATGAACAAAAAAATATATAGATACCTGTAGCATGGTTTTGCAATTTTGTTTATCATAAGCATAATTCTAACAAAATGGTCGCTTGCACATTTTGCAAAATTAAGGGGCTTAATCACATCAGCTCAGGATGCGTATTGAGGAAATGGAACAAGGCGAGGGAGCCTCCAGTCATGATAAGGAGGTTGAAGGCTAGAATAATAGAGTTGGTAATGCAGAGAGAGAGTCCAATGGATACAAGGGAAAAGGAGAGTAGGAAATGTTAATAGAAATGGTAAGAAGCCTGAAGATGGAAGTGCAAAGCTACAAAGTAGACAATGAAAGACTAATGAGAGAGAAAAGTTAGATAAATGCTCAAGTGTTGCAGAGCTTAAATCAATTGCAAAGACAAACAAAGAAGGGATCAAACACAAGACAAGACGAAGAAGGCATGTGACATGAAAGAAGGGATGATCGTGGGAGAGTTGGTTATTCCAGAAGTGCTAGAAGATCTCGTGGACACCACTCACCTCCTTACTCAGAAATAAAGTTTTATGCATCGAAATATCTTGTAAGCAATCCAGAGGTGTCTCCTGTCAGACACCAAACAAGGAAACAAGAGGTAGATAGTTTTCAAGGAGAGATGAGGAATCTTAAGACACCTTCCTTTGAGGGTGAAATAGAAAGAGAAGATGATGTCGAAGCATGGTTTCTTGGGCTCAGGAGATATTTTCAGTTGCATAACTATTCATAAAATCTGGAAGCCAGGATAGCCACCCATCATTTACACAAGAAATATGTAATGTGGTGGGACTAACTGAAGTAAGTGGAACATGTTAATGAAAGTAGGATCACTTGGAAATAGTTCAACAAGTACTTCCAGAAGGAGTACCTTTCAGAGCATTTCTATGACAAGAAAATGTAGGATTTCTTTGAACTTAGGTTGGGAAGCATGACTATGGAAAAATATGAGAAGAAGTTCTTGGGATTGTTAAAATATGTCAGGTTCATTGGTGACAAGAAAGTGAAAATACAAATATTTCTAAGTGGGCTTCCAACCTTTTATAAGGAAAAGATAAGTATGATGAACCCAAGACCTTGACTGAGCCCATCAGGAAGGCTAAATACCTGTATGAGCAAGGCTAGGGAAGAGAATGCCTGCATAAATCTTGGAAGGACAAGAATAATGTGAAGTCTGATTAGAGTAGGAAAGGATTCAAACCTCCCTTCAATAGGAATGAGCCTAATAGAAATCATCAAGATCAGTGTGCTAAGGGGGATTTCAAGAAAGAAGATCCCTTGGGAAAAAGGGGAAGACCACCAATCCAATGTTGGGGATGCAAGGAAGATCACCTGTACAAGGATTTCCCACATAGAAAGGATAGAGTGAATATTGTGCACAACATCCAAGAGGTTATAACACTTGAAGATATGGGAAGAATCTATGCAGCTTTAAATGATCGACAAGCGAAGTACTGGTCCAATATGATCAAGGTGGAAGGTAAGATCATAAATCAGCCTATTGCTATTTTGATTGATTCAGGAGCATGTCATTGCTACATTGATCCTAAAATAGTGGATAGATTACAATTGGAGAGAATTAAACTTGGAAAAACAAGTTTGGGTCAATTAGCCACTGGAACCAAAAGAAGAATCCATGATATGGTCATAAGTTGTTCCATAAGTCTTAATGGCGTGAATGCTAGTATGGATCTAAATATCATACCATTGGGGTCTTATGATATTCTGATTGGAATGGATTGGTTGGACAAGCATCATGCTGTCCTAGATTGTCATAACAAGACATTTACATGTCTTGATGGAAATGGAAAACAAAGCACTGTGAAAGGAGTTCTAAGACCCATCTCTATAAGGGAGATTTCATCCTTAGAGCTAAAAATATGTTTTAGGAAAGGATGTCAATTGTATGCAGCTCATGTGGAAGAGAAAGATAATACAAAGGGGCCAAGCCTTGAACATTTCTTAGTACTACAAGAATTCGAAGATGTATTCCAAGAAATACCCGAATTGCCACCAAGAAGGGAGATAGATTTCTCAATTGATTTAGTGCCAGGAGTTGCTTCAGTGTCAAAAAAAACTTATAGAATGAGCACACCAGAGTTAAAATAATTACAAATGCAGTTGGAGGAATTGTTAAAGAAAGGGTACATATGTCCAAGTGTTTCACCTTGGGGAGCACCAATACTTTTTGTCAAAAAGAAGGATGGAACCTTGAGGCTGTGTATTGACTTCCAACAACTGAACAAGTACAATATAAAGAACAATTATCCTCTACCCCAAATTTATGACCTCTTTTATTAGCTAAGAGGAGAAAATACATTCTCAAAGATTTATCTGAGGGAAGGATACCATCAGGTAAGAATCAAGGAAGAAGACATTCATAAGACAACCTTTAGGAGAAAGTATGGGCATTATGAATTTGTAGTGGTGCCATTTGGACTAACCAACGCACCAATTGTCTTCATGTGCTTAATGAACGACATGTTCATAAATTATTTGGATAAGTTTGTCATAGTATTCTTGGATGACATACTTATCTATTCTAAGTCTGAAGAGGAGCATGAACATCACTTAAGACTGGTGTTGCAAGTACTGAGAGAACATCAGTTGTATGGTAAGTTGAGTAAGTGTTCTTTTTATCAAAAGCATATCCATTACTTGGGACACATTATTTTAGAGTAGGGCATAACAGTAGATCAAGAGAAGATCGAAGCCATTAGAGGATAGTCAACACCCATAAATGTGTCAGACACCAAATGTTTTATGGGGTTATATGGCTAATACAAAAGGTTCATAGTAGGGTTCTCTAATATTGCTCATCCCATCACTTATTTGCAAAAGAAGGGAACTAAATTTGAATGGACACTCAAGTGTGAAAATAATTTTAATCTGTTGAAGGAATTACTTACTAGTGCACATGTGTTAAATATTGTTGACCCAAATGAAAGTTTTGTGGCATGTACATATGCATGTAAAGAAGGACTTGGGGGATTCCTCATGCAAGATGGACATGTCATTGGATATGAGTCCAAAAATCTTAAGGAACATGAGAGGAACTATGCCACACATGCTTTGGAAATTGCTGCCATTGTTCATGCCTTGAGGATGTGGAGGCATTATCTCATGGGGAAGAAATTCAAATTAAGGACATACCACATTGGCCTGAAGTATATTTTTGAACAACCAACATTGAATGCCAGGAAAACAAGATGGATGGAATTTTTAAGTGAATATGACTTTGATATCAAGCATATCAAAGGCAATGAGAATAAATTTGTCGATGTGCTTAGTAGAAGAGTGCATCTCATGCATGCTACTGTTGTAAGTATGCATCAGTCAGACTTGAAGAGCATAATTTTAGATGGTCTTGTTACAGACCAGCATTACCTACAGGTAAAGGAAAGCTTACAGCAAGGAGATGTACAACATAAAATAAAGGAGTATGAGATAAAGGGAGATGGATTGCTCATGCATAAAAATAGAATCTATGTTCCTAGTTCCGAAGAATTGAAGAATTTGGTACTGAAGGAAATGCATGATGTTCCTTATGTTGGACATCCCGGTTATCAGAAAACAATTACAACAACAAGAAGCCAGTTCTTTTGGCTGGGAATGAAGAAAGATGTTGCTGATTACATCGCTCAATGTATGGAATGTCAAAAGGTGAACACTGAGCATAGGCACCCAACGAAGTTGCTGCACCCATTGCTAATTCCAGAGACGAAATGGGAAGTGATCACCATGGATTTCATCATAGGATTACCTAAAATGAATAAGCAACATGATTCATTCATGGTGGTGGTTGACAAATTAACAAAGTCTGCTCATTTTGTGCCTATGAGGACAACACATATAACGACTAATATTGCAGAAATTTTCATGAAGGAAATTGCTAGGTTGCATGGGATACCTAGGAAAATCGTCTCGGACAGAGATACAAAGTTTACCTCCAATTTATAGAGGGGATTTTTTAAAGTATTTGGCACAAATCTAAGCTTTAGCACTGCGTATCATCCCTAGGAAGATGGGCAACCAGAGAGAGTCAATCGAATAATTGAAGACATGCTGAGAATGTATGTGATGGATAAGCCATCTAAGTGGGAATATTACTTACACTTGGTTGAGTTTTCATATAATAATGGGTATCAAGATTCATTGAGAATGAGCCCATTTGAAGCCTTGTATGGTAGGAAATGCAATACTCCAGTGAGTTGGGACAACCCAACAGATAGAGTGGTACTTGGGTCAGAGTTTCTCAAGGACATGGAAGACCAGGTGGTTAAGATCAAGCATAATTTAAAGGCATCTCAGGATAGACAAAAATTTTATGCTGACAAGAACTGGACAACTAGAGAATTTAAAGTAGGGGAGAATGTACTTTTGAAAGTGAAGCCCAAGAAAAGCTCTTTGAAATTGGGTAGTTTTATAAAGCTGGCAGCCAGATTCTATGGTCCATTTGAAATATTAGATAGAATAGGGCCAATTGCATACATGCTTGCATTGCCTGCTTCCATGAATGTGCATAATGTATTTCATGTATATTTACTAAATAAATATGTACATGACCCTAACCATGTTATTGATTGACATCTGATTCAGGTAGAGACAGAGGGAGACTTTCAGGTTCAACCAGTATGGGTATTGGACATAAAGGTAAAAATGCTCCGGAATTGAGTTATAGAGTTGGTAAAAGTTCAGTGGACCTGCTACGGTCCTGAATATGTTACCTGGGAGCATGAAGATGCCATGCAGGCAAAGCACCCACAACGTTTTGAATAAATTTGAGATTTTGATCTCTATTTTTTATATGCACTGAGGACAATGCCAAAATAAGGGGGAGGGGATGTAACACCCCAGGTTTTGAACCACCATTTTAAATAATGTATTGTTACAATGATGAGAGGACAGGATGCCCAAACAATTATTAAAAGGCCAGTGTTCCCAAGACATATAATGTTTTCTATCATTATTAATAATAAACACATCAATGGCTGCTAGACAGACAAGAACCAAAGTTATATGAGAATATGATTCCACAAGAGAGAGGGCTTGAGGGGATAAGTGTTTATTCCTATGTTAATTACCCTTTTTTCTTAAGGGAGGGGATCGATTACATGAGCTTCTTGGGGAAGGCAAGGAGGTTCTTGATTTCCCCATGAATTTACTTAAACCCACCTCTAGTCTAATGGGGGGGTTCGACTGATGGCTTGTTCATTGATTTCTTGTTCGTACCATTCATTTCCCTCACAAAATTTCAAGMATTCACTCACCCATTCATTGATATGTCCTCATCCATGTCTTGGCTTGGGAAAAGGGAACCGAACTACTGAATATTAGCCACAGGGTAGTTGGTTGTAGTGGTCACTAGTGTGATCCAGTCATGATTTGAGGCCTACATGTCTGAGATGCATTGGACTATGTCCAATGTTTCTCACAGCTGTGAGTCCTGAGAGTTCTAGCATTGAGTTTCTGGATCAATTGCATTGGAGCCCAAATAAGGAGAAGGAATTCTTGAGGGACTGCGTGGTAGAGAAGGGTGGAGGTCCATTCTCTTGAGTGGTGCAAGCTGGGTAGAAGAGAGTTGAGTACTTGGATTGTTGTGAGAGATGGGAAGACTATGAGAGATTGGGTGCTGACTAGTTTGGGAAGCCAAGTAACAGTTTGGAACTGTCCTTATGGATTCATAGCCCTGGCTCAGGGGTGACGCTGTTGTTGATATTTGGAACAGTAGTGTCTACGTCTGGGTGGAACATCCTTGGTATGCAGCCAGTTGGTGTCATATTTCATAAAGATGAGTGCTCTCTATTTTGGTATCAATTGCATGTATATGAATGTATTTTCGCTGTATATTTAATTATCATTTAATTGAATATTTAGACTATGCATGCTTGCTGACTATTGTTGTGCATGTCGTTAAAGTCTTTCCTTTTATGCATCCTTAAATATTAAAAAGGTATTGGTAAGAGAAATAAGTCCAAGGTCAGGCTTGAAGGTAGCATACCCCGACCTGTGGGTGGCTGGGTATGTTACATATCTGAGCAGGAGGATGCAAAAATTTCAAGATCGATTTTTTAAAAGACTCATTCTTTATTAGTTCCACCAAAGGTATGGGAATTTTTATCTTATTAATTTCATGTTCCAAATTAAAAGGAACTAGTTGTTTTTCTTTTTCCTTTACCTATGGGGAAGCAACCTTGATGGGATGATGATGTTGATCTAATTTGTTCCATGTATATTTGGTTTGACCCTGTTTGACTGAAACATTAGCCTTTTTATTTTGAACTGGTGTATTTTCTTTTGGTCCACTTGATCTAGGCCTTAGATCATATTTCTTTTTAGGCTCATCTTGAAAAATGTCTTCTTCTTCATCATCGTCAAATTGATTTGACATCAAAGAATATTCATACTCTTGTTGAGTTAAATGGATAGAAGGAAGTTTAGAATCAGTTAAAAGGACTGTAGATTTTTCATCAATATCATCACTTTCCTCTGTCTCATCAACTACATTATTTTGAGAAGGTGGTAAGATCCTTTGATCATCTTGATTCCTTCTCTCCCTCTGCATAACTTGAGGATCATTATGTGGTCTTTTGAATTGATTGGGGTTTCTATTCCCTCCATCTTGAATAGGTTTGGTTTTTTGCTTAGTCTCTAATTTCAGTCTAGCAATCTTCGATGTCATAGTTTTTAACATCTTATCCATCTCATCAATATTTGGATAAGATGTTGTTGAATGAGAGGAAGACAGAACATATTCTTTCTTCTTCTTTTTATCTCTGTCAGATCTTGTTTTTAACCTTTTTGCTGCCAAAATATTTGATTCCACTTCAATGGCTTCCTTCTGCATCAAACTCAACATAACAGATCTTCTTTCTCTTAACAAAAGAGAAAATGCAACATCAAAGGAATTAGCAAAGGTAGTTTTTGTAGAAGTTTCTGTAGGTTTGATTTCATTAGGGATTTTACCGTACATTTTATTAAATATTTTGGTAAAATCTGAAACATACTCACCATTCTTTCTTTTCAAAGCCCCGAATTCAATAATCTAGTACACATAGTCCTTTTTGTCTCCCCACTGTTTCAGAAAAGTGTCATCTAATGCATCAATATCAGTAATAGAATTTTTAGGGAGACCTCTGAACCACTTCCTTACCTCCCCATCCAAAATCTATACAAATAGTCTCATACAAACATCTATGTGTTCAACATTAAAATTGTCTGCAAAGCTATAAAAATATACCAAATGTTATTCAACAGTGACCTCTCCCTCTCCATTAAATTTAGCCAGATATTTCATATAATCTCCAGCTGGGAAAGAATATAAAACTTGAGGCAACACCAGGGGTGCGTATCTAGTAGCAATGATATCATCCATCCTATTAGCAGCCATGATGTGAACAACTGGAACAAGAGATTTAGGAGGAGAGAATGGTTGTGAAACTAGTTTTGAAACTTTGAGTGGAGAAGGTGGTTGTGATGTATGAGGAGAATCTAGAGTATAAACCTTAGGAGGTGATGACATCTGAGAAAGGGTCTTTTGGGACTCTAAAAATTATTCAATGGCCAGGATATTATTGAAAACTTGAATCTCAGGTTTAGCTCTCTCATAAGTGCTTTGCTGAGGTAAGGATGAAGATAATATCTAATCAATGTCTTATTTAGTATATGTAGGAAATATTTTTAGGGATTCAACTGTGAAGAACATAACTTCATCGTCTTCTTTGATAAGTTCATAAAATACTCTCCATTATCCCACTCTTAATTCATTTAAGGAAACTGTTGCAGGTAGTACTACTTCTGAAGGCTGGATAACATTTTTTTCTTCAATCATAGGAAATAACTCTTCTTTAGGAGCAACGATGGGTTTTTTGGAAGCAAAAATTGTAAGGAGACTTACCTTTATAATATGAAGACTGGCCTTGGGTATCTTTTGATTTTCTCAATAAATTTTCAGGATTTGATATTGATGGAGTTGGCTTAGGATCTAGGTTGGATCTGCTCACTTTATTTCTTGAAGATAAATATGATACTGTGTCTTTGGTAGGCTCATAATTTAGTCCCTTCACTTCTATTTTAGGAGCCATAAATTTTGTAATGGAGTCACCGGGTGAAAAATATGCATTCTACTTCAGTGTCTAAATCTTGTTCACCATCGAGAGCTAGTATTTCTCAATGTCGTTCTTCCTAGGGATATATATCTTCATTCCTCTGTTCCTCGTTAATGACACCAAAATATGTTAGTCCCTAAAGTTGTCCTTGAATGCTAAGGTAAATCTAGAGAACCTCAGTTATTGCAATGGTTTATGTTTGTAGGTATTTTTAGGTTTCTAGGTTATTTTATGGGTCAACAAGTCGATGAATTAGGCAACATAATATCCTGGTTACAAAGTCAGGTTTCCACCACATTCACTTAGTCAATGACATTCAATCTGATAAGCTAAATAAGGATATTTAAATAGAAGAAAAATAAATGACAATATTACAATCTTTTCACTTACATAGAAGACTCTTGATCCCAAATATCATTTAGAAACAAGAAATAAATACTTCAACACAAATCATGTAACAATTGAGAAAACAAAAATAACTTTACTGGTATTCAACATGAACATGATAAATCAAATGATTCACAAAATATTCAAATGCATTCAATTAAGAAAGAAGAAATTTAACACAAGAATGAGGCAATCTAACCATCAAAATGATTTTTCCATTGAGCGTAAAGTGTAGCAGATTCTAGGTATACAATTCAGGTCAATATGTCCTTTACCACCACCAAACTTGAATCCTTACCTCTTAATCTAAGCTTGAGTTTATACAAAAATAAGAGGTTCCACTTTTGGATATAGATCCCAAAACATAGTGGCCCATTAATTACATCCCTTGACTATAGACATTACATTTGAACTAGCTCACATGAGGTCAAAACAAAGAGAATAGTTTTAGGAGGAAAATCCTCATAGTAAGATCAAATCCCTAAAAATGCTCTTGTGAAAACTAATAAGTTGATTCTTAGAATTTGTTTGTGTAAAGAAATTAAAAAAGGAACTAATCTCAAACTCCGAGATGGATTTATCCATGTGGTCAAATCTACCTACAAAATATTCAATTGCCCTGCATTCGCTCCTCATCTTGCAAAATAAAGTTTTGCAAAATTACTGTTTTGTTGTAGCCTTAGGGATTTTGTTTAATAATTCGTACACTTTCCTTTGATTTATGTTTCAGCTTCTGGATTTTAGTTTGTAATCTAGAATTTTGTATCATAAGCCTTTGATTTTGCTGCCTCATGTCTGCAATAATGGATTCATAATCTTCAGGTGTCAGCACATCTTTCATCCGAATCATAGGTTATGCTTGATTTCCTTGTAGTGCGGGTTCTTCTTGATTTTCTTCTAGTGCGGGTATGTTTAAGTTAATAGATAATTTGGGATTTCTAGGTTTCCTTTCCTTCTTGTGTACCTTTACATATTTCTCCTCAACAATGTCTTTTGTTGCAGACTCAAATAGACTTGGTGCTCCTTTTTCCATGTAAAACTCTGTCATCTCTGGCATATCCCTCAGTGTATGGATTTCCATCCTTTCTTGTTTGGTGATTTCAGGGGTCTCATCATTTGAGTGAGGAGATCGATTTTTGGCACTAGTTGTTGCTTTTTCCCCTTTCTGGTGTTCTTATGAATTTTCTATGTGATATCATCATCTAAAATGATCAGATTATCTTTCTTCAAAGAGGGTTTAAACAAAGCCTTTATATTAAGTCTCAAATTGTTTCTAGGTCTTGTTTTAGGCCCATTGGGATAGTTTACATGATGTTTAACCTTGCTCCTTTATCTATGTCTCACTTGTGGGGAATTGTTAACAGGTACATCATGGATCTTTGTTTCTGGTTCAATTTTCACTTCTTATAATTTCTTTGTCCTTTTCCTGGCGATTCTTCTTGTACAAAACCTATTATAACCCTTAAAATCATGTTTTGAAATAGAGGATTCGAGCCTTTGTTTGACTTCTTCCTTCTGTTGTAGCATCAATTTTCTCTTGCTGCATCTAGTTTTTCTAGCTACTGGAGAACTTTCTTGCAATTTTATAGTGCTCTTTGAGGTATCAACCTTCTTTGTTGAAACCCCAAGTTTCTGGTCAGAGGTTGTTTTTTGTATTTTTGAACCTTGTTCATCGAACCCTAAGAAATTCAACAATTGTCTCCAGGACACTCAGACTTCACTCAATGAATAAAGAACCAACCTTTTAATCAATCCTTGATCAAATAAACTATTATCAATGGTTCTTGGATTACTCTGTACTCTCTTTGTCATTTTAGTCAGGCTCTTCAATAGATAAATGGGCAAGTTCATTTGTGCATCTCCATTTAAATGCATTAAAAATATCATACAGTAACAATAAACATAAGAATACCTACCCTCACAGATTATTTACCTCTTTACCATTGAAAAAATGCTCTGACATTTTTCCTTTAACCACTTTTTCGGGATCCCTTGGCTCCAATCTAGATCATGATGTTTTGATACTAAACATTTATTGCACATGTATGCATATAATTCACTTTTCTTCCACCACATTTCACCCTATACAAGCACGTGACATGATGCTCCTATTAAATGCTCTATAACATGAATTAATACATTTCCCACTTGATTTTGAAACCCATCAATTTTTTTTGCAAATAACATTGAAATTTCCCCATGATTCCCTTGGAAAGTGAAGCAAAACTCAAACCAACCTCCATCAATGAATTTTTGCATAATATTGGGGTAATATTCCAACAATTCGACCCCTACTGGCTACAAATGGCTAACCTGACCACCTTTCTTGGGCACCATCATGCTAAATGCGATTTCTGTCAACTTGTAAATGTTATGGTTTCAACTCAATCAGGTTTCTGGAGATTTCTGCACAGTCAACCAACGYACAAGGTTTCCTTCATTGCAAATAATGTTAGGCCACGATTTAGTTATGGTGAAATTTAACTCATAACCCTAAGTACTTGAGATCATGGACTGACAGATGAATCGGATCCATAGGTACATATGAGTGTTTATTACAATGTGCCCTGAGGGTTAATTAAATTGCACCAAAGTTACATGATCTTCTGTATGAATTTGTTACAACTAACACAATATTTGGAATCAAAACCCACTCAAAATAATGATTCCTTTGGGTTCTACAAGAATGGAAAAATTCTTGTAGTGACTTTGCACACTTTTTAAACTTTGGAAAAATACACCTTTTTAATTAAACATTTGACTAACATTTTGAAGTGACATGCCCAAAGCATGCAAATATTCAATCCAATCTTACAAGAAGAAAATAGAAATAAACATAAGCAAAACAATCACACCCTATATGATCAACAAAAGGAAATACATAAGAAACTTAAGAAAAATAGGCTTATGAGGGAACACATTTTTTAAAAGAAGACATGAAGAAGTTTTGGTAGAATAGGCTAAAAATCAAGGGTAAAAGGTTGTAGTATGTCTAGGGACAAACATGTGCCACAAGTAAGCCTAGCAACAAAAAATTGGGGTTATATATGCTAGCCATGGGAAAGCATCTCCATGGATTTTGTAGGGGGTTTTCCAATGTCCAAGATAGGTCATTATTATCTATATGTCGTGGTGGATAGATTCAACATGATGTGTATTTTGATGCCATGCAAGAAATATGTCATATTTGAGCAGACACCAAAGATGTTCTTTGCTAATGTATGGGTTCATTTTGTACTTCCTACATCTATAATATCGGATCAAGAATCTTTCTTTTTGGGAAAGTTTTGGTCTCATTTATGGAAGCTAATGGACACTAAGTTGAATAAGAGCACAACTTTCCATCCACATACATATGAACAAACATAGGTGGTAAACATAATACTGGTACATCTACTTTGAGGATACTGCAACAAGCATCTTAATTTATGGGATGAACAATTACCTTATATACAACATGCCTATAATCATGCCATGCATCCATTTACTCATAAAACTCCTTTTGAAGTATGTTTGGGGTACTTTCCTAAACCACCTATGGAATTTGTTTTTGGAGAAGCAGGAAAAGAAGATAGACAAGATGATAAAGATAAAGCTATAAGGTTCATTCAAAGGATTCAATATGTACATAAAGAAGTGCATGAACAATTGGATAAGATTCAAGCCAAGTATAAGGCAAGGCATGCTAAACATCGGGTTGATCATCAGTTTGAAGTCAATGATCAAGTATGGTTACATATCAACTAGTATAAAATGAAAGGTGAAGGTAAAAAGTTAATACCAATTTGGTATGGTCCATTCAAGATCTTGGAAGAGATTGGTATTAATGCCTTTCATCTAGATCTACTAGGTTACATGCAAATGTATTCAATGGTAAATGTTGAGAATTCGAAGCTTTCTGAGCCTCCTGTGATTATGGATAAAGATGAAAGTATTTAGGTTCCAACAATTGATGATTTTTCTCCAGAATATTTGGACGAGATATAGGAAGTTGTTATTCTTGATAGAATAATCAGGACTTCACAATGAGGTGATATGGAATATATTCAAGTTGGTCTTACAGGGGTAAAACCAAGAAAATAAAATGGATGGATATCGAAAGGGTGATGGAACTCTACCCTCACTTAGTTGTTGAGTAATCAAAAATTTTGGTGGTCCAAAAGGCTTCCAATGGGGAGGAATGATCCATGAGGTTCCAAGAATGCTCACATAGGTACAAGAGGATATGGAACATCCACAAAGGTCCAAAATTCTCAAAAATTGGCCATCCCAAACTCTCTTGAAAACAACATCAATGTGTAGATTGTGTCGTCATATTTCCAATGGCACAATCAACAAGTCAAATAGAGTTCGTATGCAAACATTATGAGTGGTCAAAGTTCCATTCAAAGTCAAAATTCAAAGGGGAAAAAGGTGACACATGTCACCACTGCAAGGGTGACATGTGGCATGACCGTATAGATGATGTGGCCACACTCAAAGTTTCCACGTGGTTCGATCGTACATTGATTGGGCATATGAGTTTGCAAGTGAATTAGAATCTATGCAATCCAAGTGGACAAGTCATATGATGAAACATATTGGAAAGGATGAGCCAATGAGAGGTTGTCACATGGAAACATCACATTGGCCAATAATGGTTAGTGTTAATCAAAATTATGGAGTCAACGAGGGTCAAACCCGCGACCTCCATAATCTCTACAAAGCCTCCACTAGCATCACACCACCATAGTGTTACTTAACACTATACATTGAAAAAATTATTTAAATTTGTATTAGGATTTGGATGGGCGGTAAAAGGGTCGAGGGCCGAATCCCTCAACCCTAGCCTTTGATTTTTTGTACACCATATAACCATGCTATGTTTGCAGAAGGGATTAACAAAACACAAATATAACCAACTAACCAACTAACCATATAACCAACTAACGAATATGCCAAGAGAGGATCGCAGGGAATAGAACCTCTGACCTTCGCTAAAATAGACCAACAACTTAACCAATCCGCCTAAAGCACGTGTTTGGTTATGGAACCCGCCAAACTATAATTAAATATGACCATGAATTTTAGAGGTCAGTTAATGGATTGTTCCCTATTTAATGGGAACATGGACCGAGGTTGTACACACACATTAATGCATAGGTAGGTTCATAATTCATGCTCGAGGGCACCTAAGTTTTCAAGCTACACCGTAAAGCATTCTGAGAGGTCCCTTAACGAAATTTCAAGAAATTTATACTCATTTTGCATGATTTTTCGCAAGGAATCCAACGATGCACTCCATTTATGCATTTGAGCAACATGTAAAAGGTCATTGTAAAACACAATAATTTGAGCATTAATAAGAAGGTCTCTATTGGAAGCAGACCCAAAGAGGTATCCCAAATTGGGTGAACTCCGTTATCCAAATTGTGTATGTGATTTCATTATTGTTGTTCATTTCAAGATCAATTATTTGCATGTCATTTTATCATTAAAGTGGATTTGGTTAGATAAGTACTGCACATGTAATTTGCATACACTCAAGCAATCATTTTATTTTGAATGTCAATTAGATGTCTCTTATGTATTTAAAATATTAATAAACATCTAAGGATATTTCAGATCATTATTTGTTTTATATCCTACAACTTATGAAATACACTTGTACTATGCTATGTTATCGTGGAGGTGGCTTCCCTTGAAACCTGCATTTATCAAAGAGAATAAAAGGTTATATGGATGGATAATAACTAAACATGTATGAGGTTGCATTTTTCAAAGAGGATAAAATGTTATATGAACGAATAATAAATAAACATGTACGAGGCTCTAGAAATACTAAAGGGAAATATCTAAATGCACTCCTCTTGGTTTCAAGAATAATTTCTTCTCTACTAAACAGGGCCAACCACATGAAGGTGGAATCTCATTTGGTCGCTCCCCCCCCCCGCATCACTCTCAATTCCCCATACCCAATCATGCATGACAAGTACCAAAACAAAATAAAAGGCAAATGAAAGAAAGAATGTGTGTGTGGATGTGTGCTTTTGTACATAGAAAACATATAAGGTTCATGCATAAGAAGGTAACAAAACAAAAACTGTACAAGAAATAATCTACATTAATAAATTTTATTGTCAAAATATGTACAATCACTTCATTTGTGGTTTCTTAATTTTTATGGAAATCTTGAGTAAGTCATCAAATTCCTCTTGATCCCCCAACTACTGGACCCTCTTCTAGTGATTTTTTACTATGCATCATCTCACACATTGTACTTATAGTAATACGACATGCACGTTGATGCACTATAGGGGCATCCACTACAATAACAAAAAGTGTTAAAAGGATATGGTTAGTTATTATTCATAGCAATATTTCATTAAAACACATATCATTACAATGTTTTTTACCTGGAGGATTAGTTGAAACTATTATTTGGGCTTCCATCTGATACTCTCCTCATCGAGCACCCTCATCTACATGCTCTTCCATAGACACAAGAAAATTTATGAGTACACCATATGCAAGTAAATATTAATAATCCTCAATATATACATCTGATTTTAAAGACACACATACTCTGATGGGGCCACCCACCACTAGAATCATGGGATTTTTTTCCATCGCTGTTGATTGGAGTATTGTTTCTTTCCTAATTTAATTAAAACAAATAGACACATTAATTGATGGGTTAGATAAATCGTCAATATATTTTACAAGTAATCAACAATTAAAGTCTTGTCATTTTATTTACCATCTCGTTTGAAGGGTGAGATTATGTTTTCCCCATCCTTCGTCGACGTTTTACCATCGCTTCAAAGACAAACATGAACCTGACCTTTCAAGTCTTATTTTGTGGCGACATTGTTGAACCTATCCTCTTGCATTGCATACGATCACAAATTTTGCTTATTGGTTGCAATTAAATAAAATTTGTATGATGATATGAATAATATGGTTAAATTATTTGGTACTTACAATTCATGATTTTAATCTGAGGTAACCACCTTGGCCAAGTTTGTGTTTCCTGTGTTTTTCCATTCTTTCCTTGGTTGCTTTCGATGTGCCCAGGAGCCTACAAAAAGTTTTAAATATATTAGATATCACAATTTTTTCTGTAGAACAAAATAAAATTTAGCATATTAAATTCAAAATATAATATACCTTGCAGGGCTAAGTAGTGTCTTACATTCTTGTATCAATGCAATATCCTTTGCGTCGTCCTATATATTCTTCCATTCCCTCTCGAGAATCATCAGAGAACGATCATACTTAGGGTTTTTTTTTCAATTGAACCCTATATTGATCTCTCACATATTTCAAATATAAATTGACCTTCGAGGTGATTTCAGACATGTTGAAAATTTCACCAAACTGGTTGACCAAATGGTTAATAAGATTGTTTTTCAAATTTGGATTTTGGGCATTTCTTTGTGTGCAAATGGTGGGCCCAAAAATATCTAAAGCCTTGTCATACAAAGTCCTGTAAAAAATGTTGTTTCCTGCAAAATAATATGATCATTAATTTAAAATAATTGGAGAGATGTACGTTTCAATTAAATAATAGGAATTAATTAAGATATTCATAAATACTTGAGATTTTTTGTATCTTCAATAGAACCATGTTATCTTCCACAAAAAATGTGATAGACTATTCCCATGTTGGAAACATGCATACCTCTAGGATACCAATGTGTAGAATCATGCTCATGAGATTCACCATGTACACCATCACGTGCACGATCTAACATTCATGGTGGGTGTGTCTCATGGGTCCCATGAGTTGCAGTCGTTTGAGCCATAGACGAAGAGACAAATAGCCACGTGGGTATGTGGCCCATGCTAGGACGTTGTGGGGTTGGTGGATCACCACTACCAGAAGCGTCCCCATGACCAAACTAAGGCGACAAATCCAAAACTTACTATAGAAAGAAAACATTTTTTTTTTAGTTTATATAAAGGTAGCAAACTGAAATTCATAAATTAATAAATGTTATGTTAGAATGTTAAGACATATGAATAAACATACAAAAATATTAAACACAAGAACCTTACTAATCTATCCTCCTATGCATATAACAACAACGTTTAATCATAATAATAAAGAGACAAGAGAAAAAGAGTATTCCAGATATATGTGGTAAAACCCCAATGTGGGGAAACATCCATGGGAAGGTATTGTCTTATTTATTCTCTAGAAATCTCCAATTTTAAACTTGAGCTCCCACACATCACACTTCATATTCACATCATTCTAATGTATATCATCAATATGTGATATTTCATTTCAATGTACCTCATGGGTCTCTCTTACCTATATTATATATCAAGAGGTATGGAGGAATTACATCCGAATAATGCATGTGGTATAAATGTAATTTCACCTCTTTATTTAATGAATGGTAAAAAGAGTATATTACTTCATGATGCATGTGGGATAACTCTTTTAGATAAGAGTAGACATTATTACCTTCAAAATTAATACATTCCAAAAATACCACACAAGTCATCATTACATATTCCAACACTCCTCCTTAATGATGACTACGGAGAAGGAACACTTATGGAGAAATATGTCATTACAATACCTTCCAACATTCCCTACAAGAATAAGAAAGACAATACCTTCCAAAGGAAGATGGCATTACATTAACATCCCCCCAGAATGAAAACTTCCAAAATTTCCCATAATATGTGAATAAGAACACACTTCACCTCATGTATTTGATGAAGATAACAACCTATTTTCACTGAATAATGAAATTGTGCCTGAACCAAGTTTTACGATGAACTCTTACAAAACACCACAACAATGTACATAAAGCTCAAATGGAAAATACAATAGAACATGTGGCTAGAAGACAATCATTGGAACCATAAATCAATTGATAGCTGAAAGAACTCTTGTAGAACACCAAAAAAATGTACATAAACCTTAGATGGCCAATACAACAAAACATATGGCAAGTAGACAGTTGTCCCAACCAAGTTAACATGTGCAATAATACTATCGTAGAAATACAAACATAACATGTGTCTAGAAAAAAATCATCATTACATATTCCAACATGTGGTAAATAATATTTTTTTTAAACAACGGTTACCCCATATCATTATATATCCTTCATTAAACCTCTCATCCTTTCTATGCTCTCCTCTATAGGCTCACACCTAGCCAATTCAAGGAGTTATATATTTTCCTTTCTCAAGGCCTTTCTAAGTGTTTGCAATGGGTGGATGGAATCAAATTCATCACCCACATTATCGTTGTCAGGTGTGCTCGTCTACATGTATCAAATAATAAAGAAGTTAATTCAATTATTGCCAACAAGAACTGATATGAAAAAAAATAATTAATAAGAGAATCAAGCCAGAAATTCATTTAGGAAGATAATCAAATAACCATGACTAATGGAGTATTTAGTGACACATTTTCCCCCACAAATATAATAAGAAAAAGGTGACAAATTTACACCCCTATATATAAGAAGCATTCAATGGTTTATCTGCTGCAAGTTGGTTGGTGCCTTCCCATGATTACCCTGCCACAATATAATAAGCATGACATTTTAGAATGTTAGAAAATAATATAAGAAGCATGAGTTATTAATGTTGGAAACATAATCCATTAGAGTTATAAACTTGACAAAATGTGAATAGTCAAGTTATAGTGTAAAAATCATCGGGATTCCAAGAGACCTTGGAAGATGAATCCAAAGGTCACGACTATGTACTTATAAATGTATCATATTGATGAATAAAAATGTCATGACTATGTATTTATAAATGTATCATAATGATGAATAAAATGCACATTCACACTTATCTAAATTTGTGTGTCTAATAGTGGTATTAGAGTGACCTTGGTTCTTAGGCCTGATTTGAGCTATGGTAGTTTTCCGTAGTTGAGTCTTCCTCATTATTTGTAATATCCCTAGGCCGAACCCAATTGTAATGTAAATGAAAATATACTTAAGATGGTGATCTATTTGATATCATTTTTTTGTATGCAAATTTCATGGCATAGTGCACGCTTGTATTGCGCAGTAAAATGAGGAAGTTTTCACATTCCAGGATACTGCGTGCAACAACATAAGTGCGCACATTTTTGAGGCTAGGTAACCTTTTGTGTATATGCTATGTTTTATAGGATGGTGAGCCAGTTATTATAAGCTAGGATTCTTATGTTTTGATTAGGCTGAAGAGCCTAGATGTTAAAGGTCAGTGCGCCTATTTTTGTATGTCTCATAATTAATATAAAATACATCACTGCGCGCAGACAGACCACGATAAAAGAGATGGGGGACTAAAATCCACTGGTTAGGGAAAGGAGGGGCCTAAAAGTTAAGGAAATGGGGTAAGCTAGGGAGCTTAAGCCAAAAATGAATATTCTATTAATATTTATTAAATCATAAAGTATGGATAATTATTTTATCCTAAGTTCTAAAGTTGGGGAAAAAGTAGCTCCCAACATGACAAGTGTCAAGTTGGGGACATGCATACATATTGTTGGGACTTAGTTCATTTTCCCATATTTTCCATGATTCTTCCCATCATTCCTTCGATCATTCAATCATCTAGTCAATCATTCATAAGCATGCACACACCCATTGAGTTATCCTTCGTATCTTCATGACTGTACCTGAACCTGTATCCATAGCCATTTTGTGATTGGTGTATCTGGTTAGCTTGGGAGCTAGAATAAAGAAGTGGGTTGTCAGGCCCATGAGAAATTCTTTGGGTGAGAGAATTGTTGGGAATGGATTTCCTAAAGGTGCTAAACTGCAATTACAATGCTCTAAGACTTCTTGTTCGACCTGTTGCTGAGGCTCGGAAAGGAAGTGGGGAAACCAAAGGACTGTTGAGCAGAGAAGGGGCACACTTCCTGGGTGGTACATGCATGTGGGGAATGAGGGACTGTAGGTTGTTAGTTTGATTTGGCACCTGAGACAGAGTCTTTCCTGTTGTCTATGAGCCTTTAGAATGGTTAGGAATCCCTTTACCCAGGTGGAGTTTAGTCCTAGCTCAGGGGTGACTCACTATTGAGAGTGATGAACAGTATGGTCTAAGGCTGAGAGGTCCATGGAAGGTCTGCACACGGTTGGTGACATTATTACCAAGACAAGTGCCAATTGTGTGATAAATTTACATGTTGCATTGTTATTTATGTGCTTATTTTTGTGGGTTATCATATGTGTGGTTATAACTATGTTTATTTTTATGGGTATTTTCTCTATATGCTGCATGTATATGTTTATTGTTATTTCAGTGTGAATCCGTGCATTTACAGATGTATTTGGTTGTTTACTTTTTATATATATGTTTCCGCAAGAGTCTGGTGTGTATATATTTTAATTGCATGCATTTCGAAAAATTTATATGGCATAGCTCAATTAGATATTGGGTATGTTACAGTATGTTCTGTAGAGAGAACAAAAGAGTTCTCTGGCGTAGCGTGGCCCGGCATGGATGGCCGGGGATGTTACAATATGGTATCAGAGATTCATTTTTCAACACTGAGCCTGGATGGTCCAAGAAAGTTGGGTTGAAGCAAAGTGTCACATAGGATTTATTTCGAAGTGGCCAAATTTCAGTTTGTAGAGCGTCCATGGTAAAAAGTAACAACAACTAGGCGGAATTGGGGAAAATACCCAATTTATGTTATTAAATTCATGAGAAAATGGAGAAATGCGGCCAAGTGGTGAGATATTATTGTTTTAATATAATTTCTAGCAAATCAAGACCTAGAATTATCGAATTTGAAGTTACAGAGAAACCATAACAGTTGGAATGAGATTAGTAACTAAACATCTCAATTCGTAACTTGATTTTGGATAAATTCGTTCCAGAAATATCAACCCACAATGATTTTTTGTTGCATAAGTTGAATTGGTGTTATCAGGGTGAAATGGAACAAATTTTATAATTGCAAAATGTTGATGGTAAATTGGGGAAAAAGTTAAGCCAAAAGCCCCAAATTCTGCAACTGAATTCACAAGGAATTGATGCGCATAAAAATGAATGTGCACATGTGGGCCCACTAAAAATGTATGATGGGTAGTGAAAAGATTGTGATAGGTAAAATTCGTCATTGCGTGGCAAGATATTGGCATGCTGGTGCGCACGCTAAATTTCTGTGCCGCGCAGAAAAATGTTAGTGTGCACGTGTGTGCGCTAAATTTCGGTGTCGCGCAAAAAAAAAAAAATCTGTGTGGGTGTGCACGCTAAATATCAACGTTGGGAAGAAAAATGTTGGTGTATAGGAGCATATGCTAAATTAAGCATTGCACAGTGTGCACACACATAATAATGATGCGCTTGGTGTGCATAGTGTTGGAAGAGTGCAGAGGAGTTTTGTTGGTGCACGCGCAATGTGGGTATATGTTGTCACACGACAGTTTAGTTAGTGGTGCGCGCTGAGTTTTGGTGCTCGGTGGAGATGTAATAAACTATGGCATGGTGCAGCGCGTAGAGTATAATGCGCACAAAATATCAACATGCGATACAAAAACTGTGCTCAACAGGTAATAGTGCAAGAACCAAAATTGTGCGCGGTGAATATTGGCGCGCGACACAAAAGTAGTGTGCAGTTATTAGCGCGACAAAGAAGTGATGTACAATGGTTATAGGTTCGTGAAGCACGATTTCCCTTGTGATGTTGCTTCACATGGTAAATATGGGTGTACAGGATGAAATTTGTGCGTGTGAAGTCTTTTGAAGGGAGAAAAACAACAGAAAATCAACGATTTTCTGCAACGTTTTATATCATTTGAACGTCATCATTTTGCAACGCATTTTTTAGGCCCTTAAGAGCGTTTTTAGCAATGCAAAAACCACAATAATAGAGTGTGCCAAGGAACTCTCTATCTCTGCAGCTCAAATAAAAGAGCTTAGAGAGAGCTTTCTAATGGTGTAAATTGTTCTTCAAACGAAGTGTTTATGAGAAAGTTACAACACAAACTATGAAGGGTAAATTTTAAGACCCAACTAACTTCAAAGAGCCATAACTTTCTTCTCCAGAATCAGATTGAGGCATAGGAGAAGTTAATGGAAAGATAATGAGCCATAGAAGATAGTCCCAAAGCTTAATTAAATTTATGGGCATGTTAACATTTTTTAATATGGAAAGTAAGGCACCTGTAGCATTCCAGACCAAAACCACAAATTGGCCTAGAACTTCAACAGGTTGTAACTAGCAGCTAAGAACCCAGAAAGAGTTGAAACTTGGACACAGTTTCCATAATATGTATATGAAGAAACCTAATTGATATCCTATGAAAAATACAAAGGAGTAGGTGCAAAAATGCATAATTACAGTGCAAAGTTGCGCCAAGTTGAAAAATGATCAAAAAAATTAATGAGAATGTTTTTTAAATAGCCATAAATTTTTGCTTGAGACTCAGAATTGAGCATGGGAGAAGGTGTTGGAGAGGTATTGGATAGTGGAATATAAATATCCACCCAGAAAATTGATCTAGGTATTCAAATTTCCAAGAAATCAGAAGAAATAATTCTGATATATATTATTGAACCAGAATGGTTCATATTTTCATGAAATTGTTGAAACGATTAGCCTGAAAAAGTTTTGTTGGCTGCACATTTTGCAGAGTTAACAACAACTAGATCAGATCAATATCAACATAGAGCCAAGAGGAATGGAGGAGGCACAGGGTACTTACAATCAGGAGGATGAGATTAAAGGGATGGATGTCCATTTGGGCATTGAAGGAACAAACTCCAATGGACATGGAGATGAAAGGAATGAAAACATGAATATGGAAGAGACCATTAAAAATTTACAGAAGGATGTCCAAAGCCATAAAGCTGATAATGAAAGTCTTATGAGAGCCAAGGAGTAATCGGATGACTTCAACATGAATTTAATGTAGAGCTTGAACCAAATAGAAAAGAAGTTGGATAAGGAGAGTGGCTCAAGCAAATCTGGAAGTCACAGGCCTCCTGATGAGAAAACAAGAGAAATAAGTGTTAGCAGACATCACCATCACTCCCTGGGGAATTCCAATAAGATATCACATAGCAACTCAAGTCCATCCCCTATCAGAAAACATAAGAGGTCTGGGGTGGATGAGCTATGAGGAGAAATGAACAAAATCAAACCTCCTACATTTGATGGTGAGCACAAGAAGGATGAATATGGAGAGACATGGTTGTTGGGCATGAGAAATTATTTTCAATTGCATAATTATTATTCTCATGCATAAGGTAGAATTTCTATCTATCAACTCAAGGGAAAGGCATCCATGTGGTGGGATCAGCTTGTGAAGGTGAAACACATTAAAGAAAAAAGTGTCACTTGGAGGGAATTCAAGAAGTATTTTGAGAAGAAATACTTGACTAAGAGATACTATGACAAGAAAATGAAAGTGTTATTTGAACTCAAGCTTGGGAGTATGACAATAGATGAATATGAGAGAAGGTTTTTAGAACTGTTGAAGTATGTCTCTTTCATCAAGGATGAGACAGTTAGTATTCAAACGTATTTGAGTGGATTTCCATCCTTCATCAGTGACACAATACAATATGATGATCCCAATACATTGGAGGAGACCATAAGGCGAGATAAGTGCCTATATGATAAAAAAAAAGTGAGCCCAACTATCCAAAAATCTTGGGAAGACAAAAACAAATTCAAGATGGATCAGAGGAAGATGGGAACTGAGCCACCATTCTTCAGAAATAATACTCAGGGACAACCAAATTCTAGAGAACCCAGAATGATTGAGGTAGGAGGTCAAAGGCCAAGGCAACCACCTATTCAATGTTGGGGTTGTAAAGGAGATCACATGTTTAGAGATTGTCCTCACAGAGGTGAAAAAGGGAGGATTGTTCACGATGTACTTAANCCACCATTCTTCAAAAATAATACTCAGGGACAACCAAATTCTAGAGAACCCAGAATGATTGAGGTAGGAGGTCAAAGGCCAAGGCAACCACCTATTCAATGTTGGGGTTGTAAAGGAGATCACATGTTTAGAGATTGTCCTCACAGAGGTGAAAAAGGGAGGATTGTTCACGATGTACTTAACAAGATGAAACAGTGGAGGACATGGGAAGAGATGTGCCAAGGATCTATCCAGCCCTGGACAACATGCAAGCATAGTATCAGTCACATATGATTGAAGTGGAAGGTATGATCAACAACCAAACCATTGCTATTTTAATTTATTCAGGAGCTAGTCATAGTTATATATATCCTAAGATGGTGGAAAGTTTGCATTTTCCAAGAAAGAAGTATGGAAAATCTTGGCTGGTGCAGCTGACTACCAGAGCCAAAAGAAAGTTAATGAGATGGTTAAGTCATGTCTTATGGACATGAATGGAATGAACACCAGGGCAGATTTGAACATATTGCCTTTAGGTTCTTATGACTAGCTAATTGGGATGGATTGGTTGGACCAACATCATGCTATCATAGACTGTCATAACAAGGCATTTAATTTCTTGGATGAGGAAGGGAGCCTAAGAAAAGTGCAGGGGATTCCCAGGGAAGTAACCATCAGAGAAATTTCAGCATTGCAGCTGAAGAGATGTTACAAAAAGGGATGTCAAATATTTTAAGCTCATATGGAGGAGACACCTAAAGATAAGGTGCCAAATTTGGAAGATCATGCAGTCCTGGAAGATTTTAAAGATGTGTTCGAGGAGGTACTAGGACTACCCCCAAAGAGAGATATTGATTTCTCTATAAATTTAATGCTTGGAGCAGCTCCAATGTCAAAGACTCCTTACAGAATGAGTACACCAGAGATGAAGGAGTTGCAAATGCAACTTGAAGAGTTTATTAAGAAGGAGTATATATGCCCAAGTGTGTCACCTTGGGGTGCCCTGGTCTTGTTTGTAAATAAAAAATATGGAACATTAAGATTGTGCATTGATTTCAGACAGTTGAATAAAGTGATTGTTAAGAACAAGTATTCTCTGCCAAGGATTGATGATCTTTTTGATCAATTGAAGGATGCAAAGATATTTTCAAAGATAGATATCAGGTCAGGATACCATCAGGTAAGGATTAAGGAGGAAGATATCAGCAAGGCCACATTCAAGACAAGGTATGGTCATTATGAGTTCACAATGGTGTCATTTGGGTTGTCAAATGCACTAGTTGTTTTCATGTGCTTAATGGATGGTTTTTTTAGAGAATATTTAGACAAGTTTGTAATTGTCTTTTTGGATGACATTCTTATATACTCTAAGTCAGAAGAAGAGCATGAGAATCATTTGAGAATGGTGTTGCAAGTATTAAGGGAGCATCAGTTGTATGCCAAATTGAGCAAGTGCTCATTTTATCAGAAGCAAATTTATTATTTGGGACATATCATTTCAAAGGATGGGATAGCAGTGGATCTTGAGAAGATAGAAGCCATTAGAGAATGGTCAGTGCCAAAGAATGTGTTAGAGGTCAGATCATTCATGGGCCTTGAAGGTTACTATGGGAGATTTATTGAAGGATTTTCAAAGATTGCACACCCAATCACTTCCTTGTAAAGAAAGGGTGTGAAGTTTCAGTGGACATTGGATTGTGGAAAGAGTTTCCAAGACTTGAAACAATTATTAACAAGTGCTCCAATACTAAGGATTGCAGACCCAAATGAAGACTTCATTGTATGCACAGATGCATGTAAAGAAGGACTTGGTGGAGTCCTCAGTCAAAATGGGTTTGTTATATGTTATGAATCAAGGAAGTTGAAAGAGCATGAAAGACACTATGCCACTCATGATTTGGAGTTGGCATCCATAGTGCATGCCTTGAGGAAATGGAGACACTACCTCATGGGAAAAAGGTTTGAGATGAGAACATACCTTAATGGTCTAAAATATTTATTTGATCAACCAACTCTAAATGCTAGGCAAAGCAGATGCTTAGATTTTTTGAGTGAATATGACTTTGATATAAAGCGTATAAAGGGGAAAGAGAACAAAGTAGTTGATGCACTCAATAGAAGAGTGCATGAAATGCATGCTACATCCATTAGCATGTACCAATCAGATTTGAAAGATAAATTTTTAGAGGTTTCCAAATTAGATTTTCATTACAAGGAATTAGTGGAAAAATTACAGCAAGGTAATTTGCAACAGAAAATTGAAGAATACAAGCTAGATAATGATGAAATTCTCATGTACAGGGGAAAAATTTGTGTACCAAATTCTCAGGAATTGAAAAATCTGATATTGAGAGAAATGCATAATGTACCTTATGCTGGGCACCCAGGATATCAGAAAACTATTGCATCTGTCAAGAGACAATATTATTGGCCAGGAATGAAGAAAGAGGTTGCTGATTTTATTGCCAAATGTTTGGAATGTCAAAAGGTAAAGGATGAGAATAGACACCCAGCTAGTTTGCTACAGCCATTACCCATTCCTGAGTGGAAGTGGGAAGTTGTAACCATGGATTTCATTACCAAACTTCCCAAAACAAATAAGCAACATGATTCTATCATGGTAGTGATGGATAAGCTTACTAAAGTTGCCCATTTTATTCCAGTTAAGCTCACTCACAAGGCAGGGAACATTGTTGATGTTTATATGAAAGAAATTGCTAGATTACATGGCATACCTATGACAATTGTGTCTGACAAAGATCCAAAATTTACCTCAAAAGTTTGAAAGGGATTATTTAATGGATTTGGAACAAATTTGAATTTTAGTACATCTTATCATCCAAAATCAGATGGACAAACAAAGAGGGTGAATCAAGTGATTGAAGATATGTTGAGGATGTATGTGATGGATAAACCATCAAAATGGGAAGACTACCTACACTTGGTAGAGTTTGCTTATAAAAATGGGTACCAAGCATCTCTAAAGATGAGCCCATGTGAGGCACTTTATAGCAGAAAGTGCAACACACCAGTAAGCTAGGATAACCCAACAGACAGAGCAGTGGTTGGGATAGAATTTCTTAGGGAAATGGAGGAAGTTTGAACATTCCATGATACCATGCGCATCAACATAAGTGCGTGCGATTTTGAGGTTAGGTATCCTTTTGTGTATATGCTACGTTTTATAGGCTAGTGAGACAGTTATTATAAGCTAGGATGCTTATGTTTTGATTAGGTCGGAGAGCCTAGATGTCAAAGGTCAATGCGCCTATTTTTGTATATATCTCATAATTAATATAAAATACATCGCTGCGTGCAAACCGACCATGATAAAAGAGATGGGGGACTAAACTCCACTGGTTAGGGAAAGGGAGGGGCCTAAAAGTTAAGAAAAAGGGGTAAGCTAGGGATCTTAAGCCAAAAAGGAATATTATATTAATATTTATTAAATCATAAAGTATAGACAATTATTTTATCCTAAGTTCTAAAGTTGGGGACAAGTGGGGCCAAAGTAGCTCCCAACATGACAAGTGTCAATTTGGGGACATGCATACATATTGTTGGGACTTAGTTCATTTTCCCATCTTTTCCATGATTCTTCCCATCATTCCTTCGATCATTCAGTCATCCAATCAATCATCCATGAGCATGCACACACCCATTGAGCTATCCTTCGCATATTCATGACTGGAACTGAACCTGTATCCATATCCATTTTGTGATTGGTCTATCTAGTTAGCTTGGGAGCTGGACTGAAGAAGTGAGTTGTCAGGCCTGTGGGATATTGAAGAGGCGGGTTGTCAGGCCCATGAGAAATTCTTTAGGTGAGATAATTTTTGGGAATTGATTTCCTAAAGGTGCTAAACTGAAGCTACAGTGCTCTGAGAATTCCTGTTCGACCTGTTTCTGAAGCCTGGAAAATAAGTGGGGTAGCCAAAGGACTGTTGAGCAGAGAAGGGGCACACTTCCTGGGTGGGACAAGCATGTGGGGAATGAGGGACTATAGGTTGTTAGTTTGAGTTGTCACCTGAGACATAGTATTTCCTGTTGTCTATGAGCCTTTAGCCTAGTTAGGAATCCCTTTACCCAGGTGGAGTTTAATCCCATCTCGGGGGTGACTCATTGTTGAGAGTGATGAACAGTGTGGTCTAAGGCTGGGAGGTTCATGGAAGGTCTGCATGCATTTGGTGACATTCTTACCAAGATAAGTGCCAATTGTGTGATAAATTTACATGTTGCATTGTTATTTATGTGCTTATTTTTGTGGGTTATCATATGTGTGGTTATAACTATGTTTATTTTTATGGGTATTTCCTTTATATGATGCATGTATATGTTTACTATTATTTTAGTGTGAATCCATGCATTTACATATGTATTTGGTTGTTTACATTATATATATATATATGTTTCCACAAGAGTTCAATGTGTATATATTTTAATTGCATGCAATTTGAAAAATTTATGTGGCATAGCTCAGTTGGATATTGGGTATGTTACAGTTTGTTCTGAAGAGAGAACTAAAGAGTTCTTTGGTGTAGCATGGATTAACATGGATGGTCGGGGATGTTACATTATTTGTTGGGTATTTTCATTCCTCTATGAAAAAACATCTCTTATTATACTTGATTCCCTGTGCCCATCTACAAGCCTATCCTAGGCACTCATTCCAGTGTACAGAAAGGCCTTCCTATCTATCAATCTACCTCCCCAATTATTTCCATAGTCAGTCTAGTCTACATGTCACTTATATATAGGTTCTGAGCTTGTATCTCCATTATGAAACCCTAATTCATGAAACCCTAATTTTCTCACCTTTCTCGAGACTCAGAATATGAACTTGTCTTCCCCCCCCTTCAAGATAGATGGAATTATTGAGCACTTCTTCCCAAAATCTCAATAATATCACCCGTTTTGAACATTGAACCTCTGTTTGAATTTCAATGAAGCAAGTATCCTTCAAGGATGTCACCACACATATTTTAACTCCATAATAATATGCAACAACCTGTAAAGTAACATGGTCTCCCCATTTTCCACTCTCGCTATTTTTTCATCTACTCATCATATGCCATAGGTACATATCCTTCATATATTTCTAGTTCAAAATTTAACTAATTAACAACACATTGCTTGAAAAACATGTGATGCTCGAGAATTCGATAAAACTGATCAGAAAGTGATCGAAACTGGAAATTTCCATCTCCAAGAAGTTTAAGTTCACTCAAATCGTAGAGCATCAACATGTCCAAAAACCTTTAATGGTTTTCAGTTGCTTCATCCATTGTAGGAATTTATCCGTTGATCCTAGGAATATGAGACATATAGTTCATTTGTTTCAATCTTTTTCCCACTTCCCCATCCAAAGAAAAAAAATCATCTGAAAGCTCAAGAGTTGTATAGAACTGTGATCTAGAAGTCATACTAAATCAATATTATTTGGATTCATAGTTTGATACAAATTAATTGTTGGCCATGGTAACCACATTCAGAGATGTCCAAGTGACAAATGCATAAAATAACAATAGTTGAAGAGATGTGAGACTAATTAATCTCTATAAGGTGGATTTCCTCCAGGGGTGATTCACCTTCCTTCATTAGTTAACGTATTGGCGAGATATTAAAATGAATGGTCAAAAGTGGAAGCATTTGTATTTATTTACGTCGATGGGTTTCCAATTCTCCAACCTATCAAAACATATATTAGCATGACCTCATCCTTCAACGCGACGATTGAAAGAGTTTGATTACTAACTGAAAATAAAAAAAAAGTATTGCATTATCTAGAGTGCAAGGAACCTAGGGATACAAACAATGGTTGTGAATATCCATGTAGAAAAGAGTTCCCTCAACGTAGAGTAGGAGAACGAAGTTACTTACATTGGCCCTGCTTATGCATGCTTCAATTACTTGAATTCCTATACCATTCTCAATGATGCCCACGACCACAAGATGAAGCAATAGGAAACACAATTTTACAATTTATATGGTTTTGGTTAGGGTTGGTGCACATGTGTACCTTGTTATTGTTCACTTTTTCTTTCTCCCAAAAGGAAAGTGCATCCCAATCAATGAATACCTAGGTTCTTTGAACACTTGCAAATGTTCAACTTCACTTGCAGTGGATTTGAAACTTATGTTGTTGGTGTTGGAGTTTTCTTGAAAATAAATATTTTTCTTCAAAGGTATATCACCTTCTCCATACTTGGATGCATTTGGATATGAATAGAGGAAAACATTATTCTCTTTCGACCATGGAGTAGTCAGGGTGAATAGATCACAATGCAAATGCAATGCATGTGAAACTTGTTCAGGGACACATATTAATTTTTTTTTTGGTGCTCAACTTTTGGAAAGAAGATTAAGCCGTTTTGTGGAGAACTAGATATGACACATTCATCCTGAAGATCAATTCCACTCCATAATCAAGCTACACTTGCATAGTTTTACTTGTGTTTTCTTTGTAAACAAGTGCATTTTCGACAGAATTTGACACCCTCCATTTGTTGCTTGAATTTTTGAGTTTGATTGTTAAAAGGTGGAGTTGAAAGAAACCCTATGAGGTCTGAGAAATGGATTGAATTGACGAAATGTTAGAGTTACTAAACATTCTAATACTCTCTTCTGTCGAAAATATAGTCACAACTGACAGAAACACTCTTCAATCTATTGTAACATGTTTGTGCATTTTGCAAGCCAAAGAAACACTGCTACAAACTCAGACTGAACTTATTCATAATGCACTTGAGTGAAAGTATATTCAACATTTTGAACTAGTCCTTTTTTAGAACCCTCTTTTTGAAGATGATGAAGATGATGATGTTGGTTCATACCAACAACCAACATAGAAGAAACTCAATGATCCAACTTTAGATTCAAGTAAAAATGAAGATCAAATTCCTCTTTTGAATCGAATCATCACGCCTTAGGAAGAAATTAGATACAACAAGCATAGAACCATTATCAAATATGAAAAGTAAGTGACCTTTCATATTCCTGATTATACCGAACTGATCAAGTTATAGAGTGTTGGATTCCTTCAAGAGAATTCATATTCACTTGCTCCAATTCAAGAGAAGTTTTGGAAATGCCAACATTGTCAGCAAGTTGGCTACATGGTAGACCAATGCTTCGATCTTCATCCTTATGAGCATTGTGGGAAGAAAAATAATCATTCAGACAGATGTTCTAACCAAAATAAATCTGCAAGAGTAAATAACCACTATGGGTGGATGTCTTCTTGGAAATGTTCATCAACAATCAATAAGATATCTCAGTCATACCAAAAAATCCATTCTCGAGTATTGACACATCTTGTAGTGCAAGAATTTACATCTTCTCACCTTCTACTTGAAAAGAGGGGAAAACATCAATGATTGACATTCAGGCTTCTAGTTTTGAAGTCCTATCAGTTGAGAAGTAAAAAGTGAGCGTGAATTGGTTTGTGGTCATCCAAAACCACCCGATTGGTTTATGGTTTTCCTTAAACCATCATTTAGTAGAAGACTTACAACTTCTTCTAGACATTTTTTTGTGGTTTTCCTTAAACCTCCACTTAATAGAAGAATTTCAACTTCTGATAGACAACGATTTATGGTCATCTTTAAACCAACATTCGATATCACTTCTAATTAGCATAAGACATTAGCTTCCAACTTCTAGCTAACTTAGGAAATGGTCTGGGAACCATTGATCCTTAAAGCCTAGTTCCAAAGTTTGCAGTCATCCTTAATCAACCAGATTGGTTTTTGGTCTTCCTTAAACCACCGCCACCATTTAGTATAAGACACTAACTTTTTCTAGCCTTTTTGTTTGTGGTCATCCCAAAACCGCCAGATTCAGAGATCACATTCAACCATCAACAACTATCGACCTCCATATTTTAGTTGTTCACTTCCAGAGTTCAACTCTCTTTTTAGACTCACATACACCCCTTCAGATTAAGGGGGGGAATGTTGGAAGCATAATCCATTAGGTTTATGCACTTGGAAAAATGTGAATAGTCAAGTTATAGTGTAACGATCATCGGGAGTCCAAGATACCTTTGAAGATGAATCCAAAGGTCACAACTATGTATTTATACATGTATCATATTGATGAATAAAAAAGTCATGATTATGTATTTATACATGTATCGTATTGATGAACAAAATGAACATTCACACATATCTAAATTTGTGTGTCTAACATTTAAAATGTATATTAAAGATACAAAAAAATAAAACATTAATTAGAGGTTGGGTATACTAGTAGAACATAATTACCCCCATAATAGTAGTGCTTGTATTGATTCGATTCAAATCATAATCCACTAACAACTCTTCCCTTGAATCTATTGTTTTCACTACACATACGAATATCCAATTTCCTTCACGCACCTCAAATATGAAATTGGGTTTCTTTCTTGTTGTCTTGGGTCTTGTACTATTTATGAGCTTTGAAATATTCCCCGATGCCTTTGTCCTTCAATAAATATACACCATCACTCCTTTATTTTGATTGTTGTCTTTTAATTGTATATAATTTGCAACGACCACATATCTTCACATAATTGGCATATATCAGACCAACTCAACCAATATCCATAGTTATAGTATTATCTGACACACTCCATCAATTCAGAAAGTCCTCAATATTTCACCTTTATGCCTTAGATGGAGAATATACCCAGATCATGTATGGACGACGAAGAAATGCTATGCATCCTCTCATTGACACAAAATTTAGTGTCAAATTGCGAAATTTCCTTGGGCACCCATCGTTTCACTAGATTTTTGTAACACAAGGAAACCTCGATGCCATCTATTCTCTCATATTCATAAGAACATGATTCTCCTTCAACAAGAAATAATTTCATGTGCCTACAGAATTTTCTTCTGAACTTATTACATCTAGTTGATCTCTCCCTATTAGATGTGTTGGACGTAACACTTTCCCCTATCCCTCCTGAAATTCCCTCAATTGAGGATGATAGGCCTGACAAGTACCTATTTAGTTGTACTTACACTCCATTGAATGAGAAACAATAGTTGGCATGCTTTCCTCTGACCTCTTTTACAATATTAAATTCCTTCCTAGGACCTTAAAACCAAGGACCACTAGAATGCAATAATATTTTTTAATAATGACTTCCACCAAGAAAATGGCATATTCATTGTACCTCCACCAACCAAAGTAGATAGGAAAATAAGGAAAATAATATTTCCCATTTCCCCCATGCAATATAGACAAATATAAATTTTGGAAACCTTGCTATACTTTTGGTTGATTTTATTTGAAGCATGTGTCATGATGCAAACTAATGCAAAAAAAGTTTCTATAGGCTCCTTAGATTTTTTGTGATGACTTCAATATGGTATAAACACGATGATTAGGATTGTATACCATTGGTGTGGCTTTCCCTTGAGATGGAATTATTTGAAATATAAGCAAGGATTTTATGAATTAAATTTGCAAACCATTGGAAAATATGTTTCAATCATAGGAACCTTCAAAGGAACACGAGTTGGACATGCAAAATATTTTGTATGTACTATTGTGCAACCTAATTTGGTAACATTCGAGGGAATTTGGATGTGTGTTGACTCTAAATGAGCCAAACATCGCATTAATGAAAAGGGTTGATGACAAGTCCCTTGTATTAATCAAATTCTCATGCAAGCTCTACAAGGTGATGTGGGACTTTTCCACACTGAATAGGTCATTGAACATGACTTAGGGACAAAATTCAAAACAAAAAGACATAAATTTTTAGGCTTCACAACCCATGTAAGATAATACTAGAACCTAAAAGATCTATCTTTGTTTGGTCACTGATACTCCCCACACTATGAATGCATTTAATGTATACAATCAAACATACAATTGGTCCTACAGGTCATAGAACAACCACAACACTTTCTGTGATGGGAAAGTGGAAATATCACCCTGTAAGATACACTATTAGGTTATAACTATTGTTTGTCTATTATGCTGCAGGTTTTAAGATTCACATCCTAATAAAACAAAAGGGTTAGTATTCATAGGTTTTGGAGTACAATATTGGGCATATGTCCTTTTGATGGTGTCATCATCCCACTGGGACTTCTATTTATTATCTCATTCACTCTCAAAAAGAACCTATCCATATCCATTCAATCATTTCAAAAAAATGTAATGTATTTATGCTTAGGGTTCCATAATATGAATTAGAAAATAGAGGTGCTCAACTATACCTAGTTAGTCAACATACTGTAATTCTTTTGTATGCATATAATAGCCATAAATGGGCTTGGAGAGAATAGCCACATAGTGCTTTTGCAAGGGGATAGTATTAGAGAGGTGAAAGATCCACTACATATTGGAAATATTGTAGGATATACAATATTTATGAGGAGAAACATAAATGTAGAAAAATAAGTTGATTAAGTCATGAGCAATGGGACCTTAGCCGATGTGAAAATATGAGGTGCAAACATCTCTATCAATTATTGTGAAATTTCCAATGCTAAGTGTGAGAATGCCCTTGGGAGATGATGAAGGCTTAGAGGGCCCAACTATGCTATCTTGGGGAATTATAGGAATTACTTTCCATGAATCTCATAACTTATATACTTGTCTAGTCACTCAATGAAGAAATAAAATTGGTGATGTGCAATCAAATTAACCAATTTGAATGACTAGTTAAGTATGTAGTTATTATCTGGTAGTCTATTCATCTTGCTTTCTATTGCTAACACATTCTCAAATTTTCCCATTCTTAAGAATTCATAAGAGTTTGGCCCTTTGTGGAAATTGATTGTTCATCTACCTTCTCATCAAAATGTATATTCTAATATTTTGCACTCTCTCTCATTAAAAACATAGGCTCACTATTTTATTCTAGTTTTTGTGCGAATATTGTTTGAAATATTGTGGGAATTAGGTTTTTATGGTTTTTAAAAATAGATTCTTTTATAATTTCAAATGGATGTAGAAAATTGCATTCCAAAAAGTCAATGAACAAATCATATGGTTTTTTCCCTATACTAAATAGTTTAATGGGTATATTAACATCTTATTTTCCTCATATTATAGTACTGTATTCAATTTTCAAAGGTCTAAGATGATATATGTATCATTTCATGAAACTGTCACTATGTTTCATGATCTCATTTATATAATTCTCTTCCCATTGATGCAATAAAACATATAGCAACACACATGGATCTTAATGCAAATCAATGACATGTGGGAAAGGGAAGTATTTTAAATGAATTGTGTCCTAGATCTAGAAATTTAATGAATATGAAGTATTGGTGCCTCTCCTTTTCTCTTTTTCATACTTGCAACTTTCCCATTCATCCTATACTATATATACATTCAATATAATATTCACAATTTCCATTTTGTTACGTTTACAAGACCACCACTAGCAATGCACAAGATAGAGAAATCATAATGAACAATGATATCATTGTTACTATAAGTCATTTTTGGCATAGAGTGTAGTTTTAGAGATTTTAGAATTCACTTATTATCATTGAATTTATTTGTAAATTGTTGTGGAGGTTCCATTGGAACAGTTCATCACAATAGATATGATAATTGAAACTGAAATCTACACTATGAAGGTCAAATTCCTTTAGATTCCATAATATTTAGTTTCTGATTTTCTTCTTATGCATGAAATAGATGAAATGTGGAAAAAAGAGAACAATAAAATACAATCACACAATCCAAAAAATAACACAAATATTTTCTCTGGGAAACCCTTGTTGATTATTTGGGTTGTTTTTCATTGATGTCAACCCTTGAAGAAAGTCTGGTAGTGAATTCCAATAGCATAAAGGTTTGGGTAATGGACCCAAGTTTGTTTGATGTATAATGGTATGATTTTTAATATACTTGAAGGTAATACTATTCTAGATGGATAGTACATGTCATGCCATTTTCGGTGGTATGTGGAACATCATATATGTTAAGGTTTAAGATATTATTAGGTTTCTTTTCAATTCACTAGATAACCATAGTATAGATAGGATCACTGAGAAATACACAATCACAAGAGACACATCATTTATGTTGGGTATGTGTTATATTCTTTGCATGTGTGTGTGTGTGTGGGCGCGTCAGATACGACAACTGCGTCTGACGATCCCTTCACCTAGAGCTCTGTTGTGTGCGCCGGGCACTTTCCTATGGGGGTCCCAGGGGGAGCAGTTATGCCCCCCCCTGGTTATGCTCAGTGTTCGGGGCAACGTCCCAAAATTTTTTTTTTGGGTGGTTTTTTGCTATTTTTAGCGGATTTTGCTATTTTTGGCAGATTTGTAAATTAATCCTGGATTAAGGGATTAGGGTTTTGGTATCTACAGAATACCTAAAAACATTATATATATTGTATGGCGAATGGTGAAATTTGATATAATGAAAATAAGAAAGGTTTTCCCGGTTGAGGGTTTCCGGTATAAAATCTTTGTGTACTATGTGTATGAGCCATTGATTAATTTCTGTATTGCTTAAGAATATATATGCATTGCCTTACTTCACAGGTTTAAAACTTACATGTGGTATCAGAGCTCATTTTTGGCTTCAGAGGGACTCCTTTGTTGTTGAGGGTTTGGCTCAGTCTTGATAGATCAAGTTTATCTTGAGTCTGTGATAAACCTGGGTTTAGTGGGAGATTTTGCAGTGGATATTCGAGTAAAGAAAGAGGAATGGCGAGCTCATCTAGAATCGAGATAGAGAAGTTCAACAGTAAAAACTTTGAACTATGGAAGCTCAAGATGGAGGACCTTCTTGTAGACAAAGAACAATGGATCACTATGGATCCTGGTACACAGCCTACTGGTACACCGTCTACGAGCACACAGGCTACNGTGCGTCGGGCACTTTCCTAGGGGGGTCCCAGGGGGGGGGGGGGCAGGTATGCCCCCCCTAGTTACACACAGCATTCGGGGCAATGCCCTGAAATTCTTTTTTGGGTGGTTTTTTGCTATTTTTAGCGGATTTTGCTATTTTTGGAAGTTTTTTAAATTAATCCCGGATTAAGGGGTTAGGGTTTTGTTATCTACGGAATACCTAAAAACATTGTATATATATGTATAGTGAATGGTGAAATTCCATATAATGAATATAAGAAAGGTTTTCTCGGTTGAGGGTTTCCGGTATAAATCTCTATGTACTATGTGAATGAGCCATTGATTCAAGATCTAGTTGTTTGTGGATAAATACATATCCATGAGGTGGGTAAACCTCAAATGTTCATAGTTGTTGAAAAGCTGGCCCGATCTGAAAAGAAATATGGTTTTTGTCAGGACTGATTTGAATATTCTCCTCACTGAAAATCGAAATATCACCAATAATGATGTGCAGGATGTAATAGACCTCTGTTGTTATAAATCGTGACTTCCCTATCCAGCCTGA